>JAOBYE010721634.1:0-10490 GCA_025403585.1 Parazoanthus swiftii
TTATTATTATTATTATTATTATTATTACATGTCTGAAGCAAATGGTAAAATGTATGTTCCCATTAACGCAAGTGATTTTCGTTGGATTGCAAACACCCCTCCGCAAACTGCTTGCGAGGATTTACGTCTATACTTATCGGAAACAGGTTTTATGCTAGAATATATGATGTGGCCTTGTATTTCTCCAATTCCAATAGGAGTTCGATGGCCCTCTTTTATCGTCTTCTTTTATTTTTAGAAGGAAAACCAGCTAAATATATATACAAAAGGCCGTCTTGTCAAACTGTTATGTTAAATCCCAGTCACTAAATTGCATTTGCTTATTGACAATCAAAAAAACAGCCGTACTGGTTTCACTTAACCCACGGAAATAGATGGGAGCGTAAAAATTGAAACTTTCCATCTTCCTGTGGACTCATTCAGTCTGCTATACGCTCACTTTTGAGGTTTTTTCATGGGTTTAGTGAAATCCTCTTCTCCCTCCTTAAGGTACGTTGAAGATTTTGAAACGCAAAACTCCATCCAGTTTTAAGCCCCCAGTCATGAGTATAACCCTCCGAATACAGACACCTCGAACACAAGCCCGCTCCGAATCAGTAAGCCTACTAAAAATGTTTGTAAGGCCATGGGCCTATAATACATTTAGAAGTTTACGGTACTAATCTTACCTCTTCTCTCTTTGCTTCACTTGGTTTGTTCTCACAGCTGCTTTGAGCTCTTTTTCCTGAACCTCAAGCTCCGCCATCATTTGTATTTGGTCATAGGTGCGTTTTCGCTGTTCTGCCAACATTCGTGTGTTCTTTTTCCTAAGTTTGCTGTTGTGACACTTGATTTCCAGACGTTTACTAGAGACATCATCTATCTTCTTTTGACTGATAGCTCGTGTTTCTTTCAGATTTTCTAGTTCTGTTTCAGGTGCGTTTGCTTCTCGAGCCAGTTTGGCATTTCTTCTTTCAGATGTAAGAGCTCTACTTTTTTGACCTCAATCATTTCTCTTTGGTTTTGAACCTATATTTTTTCCCTTCTTATTTCTTGATCTTCCACCTCACCTGCTCTTACGTCGTTGTTTGAAATGTTTTCGATTTTCGAAATCCTCCTCGTTGTCAGATTTCATAGACATTCTTTGCCAAATTGTTTGCTGTCGATTGACGCTGTCATTTTACTGTTTGTTGCAACAAGTTGTACTACTTTCTCTTCCAAAACTTGCAGATGTTCTTTTGGCACTTTGTTGTAACGTAGCGCAGACAGGAGGCCGCCAGCTGAAGCCAATGAAGATAGTGGTAGCGGCTTCAAGTCCTCGCATATATAACGCCATACATCGTGCTTCTACGCCTCGTATTACTATTGGGCGCTTGGGTGGCTCCACCTGGTAAAAAAAAGTAAGTTCTCATATTTGCACGCTTTATTAATTATATAAATAGAAAATTTCGATTCTTTGTAAGAAAACTATGTTATTTCGTGTGGAACAAGCTATGGAACACTTAAAATCACTTCCTTACTCAGTACGCCTAATAAATTGTTTTTGTGTCATTATACACATGGAGCCATTTGTTACACTAATCAAATTCTTTTGTAGTAAGTAAGACTTTTAATATACCTAGTTACAATTACCAGTTCTCTTGGCATAGTACGATAAACTGAAAATGTGAGTTCGTAAACATTCATTCTAGAGTGCTGCAACTACATATCAGAACTTTGTTTGGGGGTGGGGTGGGGGCGTTTTCCTAACCAAGAGGGAGGTCTGCAACCGGCAATTTCAAACTGAGGCCTTGTTGTGTTGACCTAGCGATAGCAAAGTCAATGCGACAATGTTTCCTGTGGAAACTAACGTTCGTGGTTTTTCAGGTATTTGATTTTATGCGCACGCGTAGATCATTAGCAATAACTAGTATACTCGTGGGCATTACGGGGGTTCTAGACTGCTCAAGCACCAATCGGAACGCAGGAAGAGTCTGCCGTTTAATAAATCTAAAGGACCTGTTATAACTAAATGGATCAATTTCTCTGTAGCAGTTCAAGTTTCGTTGTTCAATTGGCATTACAAAACAGAGCATCCATCTTTTAGAATATCTTGAAATGAAATTAAAGATTCCATGCTTATGTTATGGCACTTGCCATGCTATGATTGTTGTAGAAACTCAAAATCTAAAACGAGTTTTAATTTTTCTCTCCACAGTCATTGAAGTGACTTATCTTGCATTAAGTTTTGCGTTAAACGTGAGTTGCACGGTGCGATAGCTTGTCGTGCAAAATATTTCACCGCAGCGTCTGGTATAGTCGAATTTCAGCTGACGTAATGTTTACAAACAAATCTTTTCAATTCGTAACACCTTCGAGGCACGATACAAAGAAACCTTTGTCTCGAACAGCCAATCAGTAGCTGGTAGGCTCATTAATAACAATAAGTGAAACCCTCCTATATGATCGAAGAAATATTGTTGGGCGTGTATTTTTGAAAGTAGTTTTACTGAATGTTTGCAGTATGACAAGATATCTCCATTGTTTAGTTATGAATTAAATCGGTAGGTTATAATATGTTTCACAAACATTTTTTGTCAGTTCTTTTGAAATGGAAATGGTAATCTCGGCCAAAATATGCACACGCTCGTCTGTTTTTTGGCTAAGTTTGATCGTTTTTCAAGAATTTCGTCCTTACATGAGCTGTTAATTAGACTGTCATTTTAAAATTCTTTTCTGTTTTGAGTATTATCATAAAAATTACAATTTTCCCCAATCAGATTGGTCTATTGCACTGAGCTTGTTATCCGATACTATCCGATTACAAGCTTGCTTGTTATCGGACACCTGAATAATTTAACGACCACAGCCTGACCTTTTGGCTCATGAGCCAATCACAAGTAAGTAAATAATCACCATGACAATAACAATTTACTTCTCAGATGCAAGCAAAACGCCCTGCCAATAGTTTCATTTCTTTGAATAGCAATGAGTTCTGCTGGTAATAGCAGAGTCTTTTTAATGGAGCCGAAATTCACGCATTTTAGGAATCCCACTGACGATCAGTTGCTGTTTTAATATCTGTTTTGAGAAACGAATTGTATCGACGAAAACAAATTTGCAAATTTTGATTCCCATTTTATTAAAATTTAGTTACACTTTGTTAATGATATCGATGTTGAGGACAAACCACGGTTGCCGTGACCCCGGGGCCGGGGGGTACTCCCCTTGTAAGTTGTCAGGGGAGCTCGTCGGAAAGCCTGAATAAATACCCTAAAAAATATCTAGCACTCAGATTTTGCTACCCAAAAATATATCTCTCTGACTTATATATTGAGTATAAAATGCAATGTTTCAGTAATGTATAAATCAAATGCCATTTATTTTCAGCCGTATCCATCAAATACATTGTTGTCATAATATCTTGCGAGTGTATATCTTCATTATTATGACCAGAATTACCTCTTAAATATAACACGTAGTCTAAAGACTCGGGTTTTGCCCAAGAAAACCCCTAAAAATACTAGATTTCCAGTTTCAACCCCTAAGAAATACGACGAGCTCCCCCGGCATCCAATTATACTTATAGTGAACAGCAAACTTATTTATTAAGAGTTTTGCATTTTCTCAAACAAATTGAGAGAAACTGTACAGTAGTTCAACAGCATATAAGACAAGTGCAAAGTCTTTAAAGTTCTGGATTCGCACCGTTCATCAGAAGGAAAAAAACCCCAAGCACTGAAAGTGTATTTTATCTTCAATTTTTTTTTAAAATTCCAGGCGAAAATAACTAAAGAGTTTTTCTAGTATATGATGATTCAAATAGTGGACCGGAAACTCTCAATTTCAAGAGGTTGTAAAATCTCCTTGATTGATCACGATCAAAAAGTCGAAGTGAATCTGACATCGAGAGGTTTCGTGTAGTTGAAAGAGTGACACCACTTGCTGTCATGAACACTTGCAAAGACTCGAAACACCATTAGTTAATAGTTACCTTCAAAAAAATTTAATACTTACTTTACTCAATTCATTAGTTACCATGTTCACGGTACCTTTGGCTTTGCATGGTTGTCGAGAACAGAAAACGGAACAGTAAATTATTAAAGCCTCATTTGCACTATATACCGGATGGGATTTCCTGCCAACACGAGGTTGTGATTCAGCGCAAACAGCAACATTTTAACGCAGCACAAAAACTTATCCAAAACGTGACAGATCCTTTTTGATAGCGTTGCGTCTCACAATTATAACGGCTCGAAAATTGTACCGGAAAATCGTTCCAAGTATAAACAGAAGGCCTAACCACAGCGGTTTATGCAACGGCACGAAAGCAATCCAGAATAATGTAAACGAGGCCTGAGAAATCTTTAAAATTACTTCTCCTCATGTTTCATGTGCTTTGCAAACTAACTTAAAGTTTAGATATATATATCTACTTTTAATTTGCTTAAGGTAATCCAGGCTTTTCTTTCATCAAAGTAGCTATTAAAATTCGGCTGGTTTTATTAGCAGCCTTTCCATTTTATAGGTTGAAACAAAGTCTTAACAGTGTTTGCCTATTTAGCACAGCTCTATTGAGCTGAGACAAAAACTCGGCCTTTTCTCAGTTGACTTACCTTACAAAGATTAGGATTGTGGGGGCAGTTTTCTCTGACAGAAGCCATACCTGAAGGGCGAAAAATATTGTGAAAGTTTTAAGGACATACATGTACAACTTGAAAAAAAGCAAGAATAGATCTTTAAAAAAGCAGTTATCAGTAAACTTCCAAATATAAACAAGAAGTTAAACTTGTATTAAAACATTTACTTGTTTAGTTATTTGGTTTGTTGATTATGTTTATAAATTCTCTTGTCAAACTAGAATCAAGCAGAGATTGAAAAATTGCTTGTCCATTGTTATGTCACACTTCTGATCTTAGCAACGTTTTCATTGGCTGTTGCTGCGCGCGCATGTTAAACTGTACATAACGAAGCTTATGATTGGCTTAAATATGAATTGTACAGAAGACAACAATCCGTTTCTCAAAATAAATGTAAAAATAAATACACACTGCTAAAGAAGCTAGCCCGCGAAGCTTAGAGACCCTGCAGTGAGCGCCTAAAACGCTATCATTTTCATACATCTAAATTTTACCGATGACAGCAAAACGTTTCTCATTACTTTACGTTACAGTATCATCTCAATATATTAAAGGGATCATTTTTGCAAGAACTTTGTACCGGATTTTGGGCTGCACACACCCTCCCCCAGGGCCGTAGCAAGCCTTTGAAAACTGGGGGGACACCGCCAATAGCCGAAGGTATGAGCCTTCTAGGGGGGCCCGGGGGCAAGTTCCCCCGGGAAATTTTGAAAATTAGGTTGTCTTAAAACGTGTTTCCTGGGTTTTAAAAGCCATTTGAAACAAAATCCGAGTGTCTAAAACTAGTAAAATATGACAATTTTTTTCTCAAACTTGGAGCAATTTGCAGAACTTGACACATTTGCTGAAGAAAAAACTGGGAAGGGGGGCACGGGCCCCTCCTGCACCACCCCTTGCTACGGCCCTGCTCCCAGCTTTCGAGGTTGGTTGCGTCTCTTTCGCTCTCAATTACTCGATGTAGCCACACTGGTTTAGTTTAACAACACTTAAGGGTTAGGCCTCTTTTAAATGAGCTGTTGGCAGTCGCACTAACTTAATTGCGCATCCGTAAACTTTCGAATACAAGCCCTCTCGATAATAAGCCCGTCCCCAATCTAAAGCGCGAAACCCCATCTCAATCATAAGCCCTCCGCCCCAGTAATTACCTTGAAATCAACAAACGTAAACCAGTGCGACTTTGCAGCTATAAACCATAAACAACTTTATGTGGATTTCCTTCTATGAATAGGTTTACAAAATTGGAGATTTAGCACTATATTCTATTATTAATAAGATTTGATCTAAAGAAGCAGGTAGCAAAAATATAGTTTTTATAATGGAGATGCCCAGGGCCTAAATAAACCGTAAGGTTTTCTAGTTAGACACCAGGCTTGTAACGTATGGTTAACTAAATTTTTGACAGTAATTCAAAGTCTTTGAACACAATTTAAATGTTAACTTGTGTCTAAGTACTGTTATTTCAAAAGTAAAGGTTCTCAGATGCGGAATTCCGTCTGGTCATGTGCCCAATCAGTTTTTCTTGCGAAATTCTTTCCGAATATAAAACCATTAAAAGTGCTTTGAAAGCTATAAGCTTATGGGCTTATATTCGGAACCGTTTTTGCATTTAACTTCATTTAATACTTGAACTTTTAAGCAAGCGTACTAATTCCCCAATTTTCCTTAGCAACGGGCTCCAAGATTCTAGTACCCAGTACTCTCGCAGGTGATGTTTGTCATCAGCGGTTTCCTCCTTAATAGTACCCTTGAATGAACTTTGTAAACTGATCACTCCACTTCGGCTGGGTTAATCTTCGTTTTTCATCTGTAGCCACAGCACTCAAGGCTTTTGAGAAACTTGGTACACTTGGATCTGGCTCGATCGAGTATTAAAGGTTCCAGAAATTGAATCTGCGGACAAATTAATGTGCTTGTGTTAAAGCGTCCGTGGATGACACCCGGCCCGGCGCATTTGCACGTGCTGTGGACTTATCACTTAAGAGTATTCACAACGCATTATTGTTCCCATTAGGTAAGTGATAATACTCTTTAAATTACATATTGGGTCTAAGAGATCACTTGTAAACGTAATATCTTATTTATTCGCTGTATTAAAGGTTTTCCGGACGGTTCTATGTGCACCACTGACCAGAGTCTAAGATAATTCATCAATTTGAATTTTTTCATGTTTATTATTCCAAATGTCTGGCATACAGTATAATACGTGAAAATACAACGAGACACTGATTTGGTATTTAATAAAGGCCTTTGTTAAGCTTGGTTTTCACATTCAGTGGAGAAGTGTAAGTAACAAAAATAATAGTAATAATAATAAAAAATATATTAATAATAATAATAATAACAATTTAATAAATACAAAGTTAAAGTGATCAACAGCACTATTTTACAATTATGACAGATACAATATATGGAAAAGTTTAAAGAAGAGTTAATATGAATCTAAATGAAAGTACTACATGTATATTGAAACTATGAAAAACTAAATATGTTCAAAAAATGTATCTGTATAAGTAGTCATCAACAAATACAACCAACTTTAGGAAAGTAAGTCTTACTGTTTGAATTTGATTTTTAGTTATCATTCAGTAACTGTGCTCACTTGGTGGGTGGCTCCGCCTAAAATGTTCTGCAATTGGTCTGGGATTTAAAGGAGCCGAAACCAATTGTAGAATTGCACACATTTTAGGAATCCCACTGATGATCAGTTGCTGTTTTTATTTTTTTAACTATTTATTTTTTATATTTATTTTGAGAAACGGATTGTTGTCTTCTGTATAACTCAGATTTACATGTAAGTTGCTTCTTGAAAGTTGTAAAATTCAGGACCTTGCTTGCAAGATTGCAAATGCAAGCACAAGAGCACTGTATTTCATTATGAAAATGGTAAATGCAAGCATAATAAACAGTGCAATTAGACTGTGTCTGGGTTTAAGAACCCACAACTGACAGTGCTGGCCACACAGTTCGACTAACACCAGACTCCAGATGCACAGAAATTGAACAAAATCTAAAAAGTATGCAGAAATTTCAATCTTTTTCACCTAATTATTGAGTTTGAAGGTCCCAAGGACCCTTGATTTTCAGAAGTAGTAGGAACACTGCTCTTCTACTCATAGAATGGAAAATTTGCTTTAGTCATAAATGAGGATTAAGTTAAACATTTCCAGACAACAATAAAATTATACCTGATGTAAACCATTATGTCTAGCAGGTTAATGACATCATTCAGTTCCCTCACATAACTGAAGTAAGTTTTGTGAAGCATGAGTGTAATATGCATATGCACTGTATTGCCAATTCTCAGCAACAGAATGAGCCATTTTTGCTTACACTGCAAAATCATCATCATCTCCAAGGGAATCCTATGACATCAGTCACGAGGCTCTTACTCTAATACAAGGATCAACATTAAATTATTATTTTCTCCTGTTATTGCCCTTCCATTGCCCATATTCTTATGATAAGAACATAATAATTGTGCAATTATTGCAAGCACGAGAAAATCAAAAAGAAAAATTATTGATCTTTGCATTATTTTGTGGATGTCTTACATTGTTTTTTTTTCTTGTGTCAAGGCAAGACTCACGGTTTTGGGTATCATCTCACAGTACTAAATAGAATAATTTTATAATTATGTTTTGCACTCTGTTTTAGGTATTTAAAGAAGAATGACAGGATATCTTAACTTGATAAAGAAGTTCCCCTTGGTGTGGCTGTGGATGATCTTTGTGTTTCTTGTGAGTGGACTTGTGATTAACATAGTTCAAGTCCTGCTGCTGCCGCTATGGCTGGTGCACAGAGATCTGTACAGGTGGATTAACATGCACATTGTGTATTTACACTGGTCCCGTAAGTATCATGACATCAAAGTAGAATAGATCCGTACATATACAAAAAGTCATACAATTAAAGGATCTGCATGTACATTGTGATGACGACTTGGTTTTGATTCATCCAGTTGATGCAGAAAAAGAAAATAATAAATCTTATACTGGATCTTATTTTGTCAATAATTTAAACGACATTTTTCTTTGAACCAATATAATGCCATGTACCATCAAAATGTACCTTTTTTTCATTTTGGCGGGGTTTTGCAAGTTCTTTTTAATAATGTAAACCATTCCTGGATCTGCCACAGAATCATAATATTTCCTGATTTATTGCACCACCATTCATACATACATTGTAGCCAGTAAAGTTACTTTAATTATAACTTTATATTTGAACCTTTGAAAACTTGTGTTATTTGTTACAATGAGCTGCTGCTATACACAGGAGGAATCCCACAGTGGTTAGATGCTGATGTGAAAGTAGTTTTGTGACAGCGAAAATGAGTACAGCATTGTGACACTGATAGAGCTGAGAGTAAGGCCACCACTGTCACACCAATGTGAACATCACTGTCACTGACAGCACTTTCATTTGTCCCTGCTGTCACAACACTGACAGCATTGTCAGTTTACATCACTGTCACACTAATGTTGCTGCCATTGCCGTGACAGTTCTATCTAGGCCACTGCTGTCACAGAAGAGCTAATACACTGCCGTCACAGTACTGTCACTACCCTTGTAGTCTGACTAACTACATGTAGTCCCAATTGTCACCACGGTGATAGAGCGCTGTGACAGTGATGTAAACCCCAACTGCTGTTGGATTCATCCTGTATATGGGACCTCCTAGATCATAATTTGGAAATAGCCTATGTTATACTAGGGAATCTAAAAAATTAATGAAAAATTCAAAAAAAGTGTATGTATGTACTGTAGTTTTATATACATATTGTTGGAGGGCTGTGTGATCCTGTCATTTGGTTTCCAGAATCCTGTCCTTTTCTTCCATGTAGCCAGGTGAATGGACTAGGTGCATAAGGCATGCCCGACTGATTCTAGCATATGGCACCATCCAACAACTCCTTGCGCATGCGGTTTCTTTTCCAAAATGGTGTCCAAATTTCAGAATCACGATTCGTATGATTTTTTGCCTGAATTGCTTTCTGGGATGGTGCCATATGCCAGATCGAGGCGGCGCACTCTGATTGGCTTTCTGAGGTCACATGAGAAACTGCTGATCATCTGGAGAGTACTCATGCAGTCAGTATGTCTTTCTTTTCAATTTGATTTCCCTTCTCCTCTCTTTTCTCTCATGATGTCCTCTTTCTAGACCTAAGAGTTTTGGTCTTTGCTTGATTGCAAATTCCTTGATTATACCTCCTCATTCCCTTCCCCATTTTACATTAATCAGTGATTACTTATTAACAAAGTATTTTGTATTTCAGAACTTACATTCTTGACTGAATGGTGGGGAGGATTAGACTTGAAACTGTACGGAACACAGGAGGATTATGAAATGTTTGGACACGAGAATGCAATTTGTATGGCCAACCATCGCAGTGATGTTGATTGGTTGATCGGCTGGGTCGTGGCAGACAGGGCTGGGGTTTTAGGAGTAAGTGGATCATACACACTGGGCTTTGATCAAAATATTTATCAGAACATCAAACACATCAGGAAGTTCCTTTACAGAAGACTAAACTCAGAACCCAAAGTTATGTAGAATTTCACAAATATGGACTGATCAAGAGTTCCAGACTTCCAGTACAAACTCAGAAGAAAAGTGGGCACCCATTAAGTCACAATATTGTGTTTGGCGAAGTTTTACAATTGCCTGACGTATTAAGTGCCCACTTTCCTTTTGATTTTTGACTGGAAGTCTGAAACTTTTGATCTGTGTATAGCCATTCTGTATAATTTATACTAACAGTATTAGCCAAATAAGAATGATGTCTGCCATTTCAAAGTTTCAACCAATTTTCCTGGGGGGGGTACTCCCTATATTTGGATGGTAGGTATGACCGTCATATTTTTTAGGGTATAAAATCGGCGATCTGGTAT
>JAOBYE010721645.1:0-10490 GCA_025403585.1 Parazoanthus swiftii
GGGGGACTTGTAAAAACCAAGGGATTGATAAATTTCCTAACCTTTACAAATTCATAATTAGTCCTAATCATGATTCTACAAGACTTGTCAGTTTATGATCTGATATTAAATAAGACGCAAAAGCATTAGCAAGATGTACAATTGAACTTACGCAAGCACAAGTTGACATACAGCCCTTATATATATTGCATTAAAACTTATGCGACTTTAATTAAAGAAAAATGTTGGTCTTAGGGATAGGGGCTAGTTATATAGAGGCTCTGGAATATTTCATTTTTGGCACTGCGGACTTTGGGCTCATTGGAAGAGGATGGGGATATAGATGACATACGGCAAACATGTCAGAATATGTCAGATTGCTTATTTGTATAATTATATGAATGTGATAAGATAAAGTGCTCTACAAATATCATTAGCAATTTGTAGAGCACTATATCTTATCACATTTGTATCATCGTATCTGTTTGTTAGTGCTCAGTGACCAAACCTCACTGGTTACCCTCTCAATTACGTGCTTATTTGTATATCTCTCTGTCTGTCTGTCTGTCTGTCATTTTATATGTACATGTATATCTAGATGGGCAGGTTAGTAGGCAAGAAAGTAACTGTGTATGTAAGTTGAAAGTAAGTGATAAATATAGGTACGTAGATATTGAGAACGTAAAATGGAGAAAGTAAATAAAAAAAGTCAACGAGTGAGTGATGTAGTGATTGATGCTCGATCCAAACGCCACTCCACTCATTTGCCGAACCTAACTCAAAAAAGTTCGACTCTAGAGCAATTTTGGTTTGCGATTATTTCAAACAGAGTACTATAGGAAATATTATAGATTATATTAATTTATGTGTTAGGTTCGGCACATGAAAAGAACGCTGTCTGAATCAGCCGTCGCTCCAACGTGACAACGCGTCAGACCCTGCCGAACTTGACTTTGTTTGCCGCTCCAAACTTTACCTGCCGAACTAAACTGATTCAAACACTGCTATTCTGCCGTACTTAACTCATCAGCTAGGTTCGCACATGAGTGGAGAGGCACTTAGATCAGGCCTCCGTTAGTAAGTAAGTGAGCAAACTGGCGTGAGAGTGATTCAGTAATAATGTTTACAACAATTTTAATAATATTAATAGTATGCTTTTTTTGTGTCGCACTCACTTTGCAAACGGTCTTTGTTAGTAACGCAAATACTTACCTACCGCATAAAAACTTGTCTCAAAAAACTCATACTGGCTAAAATACTCTGTATTAATTGATACACTATAAAAATAATGTGGTTCTGCAATCAGACCGAAAACCAAATTGGAGTCGACGAGTGAGTTAGTAAGTTAGTAGAGAAATACTGAATCCGGTTGTAGTGTTGCCGAATTGGTGAATAGTTGCAATACCAATAAGATAATATTTTCAAAATGGTTCAAATGCAAAGATAGAGCAGCGAACCAAATGTTCTGTTACTTTGGTTGAATATCGATAGTAAATTAAAAACTAACATGCAGTCTTTTCTTGGAAGATACTGGAAGAACGGAATGGTCAAAGTTTCTCCCATCTTGAAGGAAAACTGATTAAGCTTGGACTTGACTGTAGTCACTGGGCTTCACCTGGGAGTTACACCAAGGATTGCTTGCTGTTCAAACTTAATGGAACGCTTTCATGTAAGCACAGAGTGTATTGTATTAATACATTAAAGTGGTTCATATTGAACTGTTACAAGTCATAAATAGCCTCAAACCTAATGAGAGGTTTCTGTGTTTTGTAGGTCCTACGATACCGCAGACGGCGGTAACAAGTATAAAACCAATCGAGACAACGTCAGCAACAATTTTCACAACGCCGTTTTTCACTCAACCAACAACAGCCATCTTATTCACTTCAGTGCAAACAAAAGAAACAACAGCTACTACAACAGGAACAGCAGTTGCAACAACAACAACAACAACAGCAATAACAACAACTGCTAGTTCGACAGCGATGTCAGCACAATTAACAAGAGAGGTTGTCGAGACTGAGGCGATCAAAACATCAAAGTCCTTACAGGTAACAAAAGAGTTTACGTGTATTTTAACTATGGTTTTCATGCACGATTGTTACAGAAAGCTGTTGTGAAGATTTAAAACCCAGTTTAAACTGGAATTGCAATGTAAAACAATGTGGTTGGTTTTACTGCATCTTTTCCTTTTGAGTAGCAATAAAATATTTTAGCTATAGTTTTCATGCAGGATTGTTACAGAATGCTGTAAAATTCCTGCTGATTATTTGCCCCTCCCAGAATTTAAGTCCACGGGCTAGTGATTGTCTTAAAATATGCGTGAACCAAGGTGACTTCAGAGTCTTTGAATACAATTGTGTCTACTGTCATTTTAAAGACGAGTTCAAGAATTTGAGACACAAGTTCTACCCGGTAATATACCTAAACATTTAAAACGCAAAGTTCTTCCGATTAGAAGTCCCCCGAACGTAGACGCACTCCGAATAAAAAGCGATTTTAAAAAAAAGTCTTTGAAAGCTATAATTCCATGGGCTTATATTCGTTTACGATGTGTTGAAACTTGACTTATTCTTGAAAATTAAAGTAACTTCAGTACATTTCTCTTTTACCTTTTAATTAACAAATGAATGTTACTAAGTACTTATAGCTTCTTGCCACCACAGAACAGCACTTCATCCTCAACGATCAAACCTGTGTTCCCAGGCAATAAAGACCGCCGACAAGATGGTCGCGATGAATCGCTATTTGCCGCCGTTATGGGCGGTGTCGCCGCCGCCGTTACCGTCTTAGTTGTGACGTTTGCCGCTGTGATAGTAGTCCGACGCAAAAGGTATAATAAATATTATGGTTAGTTTTATTGGATTCTCTATAATTATGTTCTTGCATGAATAAAACTCGTATAATAAATACCTTATTACTGTGTTATAGTTATTTAGTTATAAAATGTGTTGTGTGTGATGTCATTTGGTGTAATTTAAAGTTGATGCAGTGCCAGTAAAATGTAATATAATGTCAGTAATGTAATTTCAGTAATGTAATTTCAGTAATGTAATTTCAGTAATGTAAAATACCGGTTGGCAGTTAAATACATTTTTTTTCATAGGAACGCCTATCATTAAAAACTTTGAGATCGAAACACACTTTGTCGGTTTTGTTTTTTTGCGTTGCCAAGATAAAACGAAATTTAAAATAAAGTTGTATGGTTAAGTTATATATACTTATGTGTTATGAACCCCGTTCACTAGCTCTTTTTGTTGCTTGAATCACTAGTTAATCTAAAACACTGATATCCGTGTCTGGCATTTTTCATAGGAATGAACGAAACAACGGATCACAGAGGAAAAAATCTTCACTACATCGTAAGTTCTTTGAAAACAGTTCCAAGTGGAATCGACAACATCCACTTTTTAATTTTATTTTTAATTTATTTTTATTTAAACAGCTTTAACCACACTAGTAAGACGGAGAAATAAAAAAAAGGAGAAAATGTTGAATAGGAAGATGTGTGGTATGGCTCGCACAACAGAGCTTGGCTCCAAATTTATTTCTTATAGTGATTCTAAGTTGACTCTTTTAATTTAATCTTAACAGTAAAAAACATCGAGTATTTTTGTAGCCGGGGTCAAGTAATTGCTATTTTAAGCATACCTCTCGCCAAGTCTTGTCGGCGGTGCTGTAAACAAATGGTTAGCGCGTCTGACTAAACCTAAAGGTTTAAACCCCGGCCTGGCCACTGTTTGTGTTATGTCCTTGAGCAAGGCATTTTACTGGACTTGCTCCAGTCGACTCAGCTGTATAAATGAGTACCAGCTTCTGCTGGAGGCTAACCTGCGATGGATTAGTGTCTTGTTCAGGGGGAGTCACAGACTCTCATCCGCTTAACGTTACGGAAACCGGAGATAAGCGCCGGCCTTATGAGCAACTTGGCTCAGAAAAGGGTTAAACTTTTTAGCTGACCACGTCTTAATGATCATCTCCATAAAAATGGTTCCTCGCCGTTGTTTTGAAAAAGCATATTTAATAATAATTTTTAACTGGAATGCATGGTTTTTATGTAAGTTGTAACTATGTTCGAAACTACGGAAACCCAGGCCATCAGGAAAAGTGAAAATCTAGAAGAAATATCCAAAAAATTCTATCTTGTCTTTGCTTTCAAACGCAACCACCTTTTAAAAGTTATTCTCTTCCTCTCGCATCTCTCTTCGTCTTTTCTTTTGCCACCTAACTTTCGTCTCGTCTCTTCGGCTCTTCCTTCTTACCCCTCTATCTTCTTATCTACAAGCATTGGGATGTTATGTATTCAAGCGTAGAAGTCAACAACTATATGTCTATGTCTAGTCTATGTCTATTCAGCTAGTTTTGCCGGTTTGTAGAGTATGGACGCTTTTCGTTAGAATGTAAGCATGCATGCGCAGTTTCCAGGATGTTAAAAGAACAAAATTTCATAAAACACTGTGAGTGTTTGTCAATATTACTTTAGCTTCTTCAGTTGAACCATTTATACGAGTCCGGTCATTTTAAGTTATAAGGATTTTTTGTTTTCTGAACAGTAAGCAAGACGAATTGGAAAAGCAACGAAAGCTTGATATCTATCCAAAGCGATCCATCAAACTGTACAAATTCGGATGTCTTTTGGGACGAAAGTAAGTATGAAAATACCTGTGAAATACTTGGATAAACTTGTAACGTCAGTCTTTGACTAATAAGTTTCTTTCTTTCTACTGAAAAAAAAATTCTCTGATACCTTATCTCTAGCGTAAATTGACCAGATCAATGACTAGTTGCACGCTTATGGTTGTGTTTAAATCACCTTGCAAATGATTACCCTAAATTAGACAAAAAATGTAGTGTTCGTTTCAGTTGACATTTTTTTGGTCAAATCCATACTCGAAAACTGGTCATTGTAAACTAGTTACACTTTCACTCTTATTTTCTTTTATTTCATACACACTCCATTTATTGTTAGTAAGAACCTTTTAACTCAATCTGTGCTTTATTTCTTTTTTGTATAACTTCTTTGTTATAGTGCGCAATACCGAATGCCAAACCAAATCTAAATCTACAACAAGAACTCCGCAGATTCCATTACACATCAGAGGAGAGAATGAAGAAAAAGATTGCCGAAACATCGATGACAAGAGTTCTGAACAAAAGACATTTCCGATCTATGCAAAAGTTGACAAGGAAAGCAAAACACGTGCAACCAATGCGGACCAAATTGAAAACGGGAGCGAACATCATTCGAACGAAGAAAACCCTCAATGTGGCTACTACGCAAGTCTACAAATATGTCAGTCGTACCAGTGTTTAACCCACCAGATTCAGCCCTTACCATCAGGTCAGTTTTAGCATGCATTTCTTTTCTCTAGTTCATTTCCACTGATACACTATATAAAGCAAGTTATACTTACGGTATACCACCTTTTCTTGTAGTTTGCGCAATTGCTTGGCATATAGTGTTGAGGAGTTGCCATGGTTAGTCAACCATTTCAAGCGATCTCTTAATTCCATACTTCTGCACAGACCGAATCTTTGCAAAGGTGTGAAATTGAAAAGCTCGAGAAATATCGCATGCATACATTAGTTGCCGTAAGGTGTAAATATATATGTTCTTGTAACATTTTGGGGTTTTTAAAATTGATATTAAATTAAGTGTGTTTTTTAAATTAAGTCTTTTCTTGACTTTTTTTGTTTGTGTAAAAAGGACTTGTTCCTGTTTTGTTTCTAATACTCTCTTCCCCAATTATGATTTCCCCCAACCAACCCTTAGAAACACAAACAAACACAGATCTTATATGTGAGATATTAAAGTATCTTAAGCTCTCTTTATGAATAATATCTCCTTTACCCCATAATCTTTAAACGAATTGAGCATTATTAATGTGAAACACAGGTGAATTAGAAAGTTCGATCCTCAGTGACTCCAACGTCTGTTTCGACTTTCTTCCGTTCCGTGTATAGTTTTAGCTTTAAATACCCGTAAAACGGAGCACTGAAAGAGAAAGGGGGGTAAAGTGCTCACCGAGGGCCACAAGTTTACCACCTAATTCAAATCTGTCACGCGTTACCCTCGTTCAATAAGGTCGCTTTACCTTTAAAGAACACAACAGCAACAAATCTGTCAGATCAAGAAGAATTCTGTGTTATGCATCACCTTGACAATTTCATTGCGAACTCTTCTGATGTTTTTTCTAATTTCTGAATGCAAAATTTCAATTTACTTTGCTTTATTGCTTTACAGATGAATACGCGTATGCGGAATGTGACGGTTCGGGGAGCGTGCAAAGTGAGTCCCAGGACCCTGCTTACTATGTCCTTGAAGGGCCAGACCCCAATTCGAACGACATTGAAGGGTCGTGTGACATCGACAAACTGCGGTTAGCGAATGAAAGCGCGGCAGACCTTGAACACGTCTATGAGACCCCAGAGGGTTCCGAAGGGGATGTGTGTGACGAAGTCTACTCTACTATTGACGAGATACGCATTGATGTAACGAAAGAAAACTCGCCTCAGTCTCCAATTTATGTTGAATTAGAAGGACCCGTCTCAGATGAGGTCGAAATTTAGAAAGTTACATAGCTACCTGGACGTTGTCGTAAGGGAATATAGATTGGGGATAGCAGACGGGGATGGGGAGTTTGAAGAGTTGAACTAAGGAATACCATGCTTAGCAGAAACTCGTGTTAGTAAAATGAAATTTCTAGCTGCATTTTATAAAATGACATTTCTAGCTGCATTTTATCGCTAGGATGTGTGAAAGAGACCATTGTTTTCAAAAAAATTGTTTGGAATCGGTTTTAAGAGTTAATGAATAATGTATTAAGTTTGTGTGAATATCTATATAATTTCTTTTCAATAGTCGCATGGTGAACTCTTGGACTTAAACAAATTGTTCATGGACGTTATGAATAACGCATCTAAAAATTATCTTAATAAGTTATTATATATTATTTATAGCAAAATTTATTTATATTATAATTATTATTATCATAACCCTCGTGATCTTACGATCTATTAAATTACTCTCAAAAGTATGTTTATGTGTATTGTAAAAGGTGCAGGAGTTCAGGGGAGCAATCGCGCTGCCATGGCAAAAAAAAAACATTGTCAGCCAAATACATAACGAGTTCAGGAAATGTTAACCAAAGCTAACACTGACAGAAACTGGGAGAAATCAGTTTTCGTCGTGTCTATGAAAGGTCGAGTCTTACAGAGAAAGGCTCCAGTTAAATGTTACGATGGTTGTTTTGTGTCACACAAAAGTAAAGTCGAACATGGCGTTATTATCACGTTCGATTACATAATTTAAGTTCTGTGAAATGTTTTGAGTACAAGTTTCATATTGTTTTAATTTGCCTTGTGTACCGTCTGCGTGAAAAACAAACATTGTGTTTCAAATTGCTAAAAATCATGCCCCTACACTCGGTTGTTCATTCCGTCAGTATGAACAGTTTATCCCGATTGAAACCGAGGTCGTTGGTTAAAAGCACAAAATATACTTTGTTACTGCGGCCGGAACGCGCCGAGTTTAGGCTTCGGCTCCCTGTCGCACTTGTGCGCCGCTTTAAGCCCGTACTACTAAAAGCGTATCGATGGCGCAGTGGTTAGCTTGGAGTGGGCTGAACCCACGATTGAGTCACCCAGTCTGACTAACGTCACACTTGGTTCATCAGTGAATGGTGAAGGCGATAAATCGCCCAAACGCTATATTGATACCTTGCACTCTGCAACTCATATACTGGAAATTATGCTTCAGTTATGGGAGTTCATATACCTGACGTTGACCAGACGTCGAGTATGAGTGTAAGTATGCACCAAATCGCCATACGAGACTTCATTGCTCACATTGTGACATCATTTGTGCACCTCTCAGGGAACCCTATGACGTCATTCGTGAGGATCTTCAGTACACCGAGGTAAACCCCAACAGTGCCCGAGTACGGTTACTTGTGAAAACATTTTTTTCTTGTAGGAAGCAATCTTTTCTTTTTTTTCTCTCTCTCTCTCTTTTCATTTCAAAATCGAATGACTTCGGATCACAACAGATACAAGAAACATTTTTCCGTTGCACTTCATAGGCGAATTGTGCTGACGAGTGAGACTGAAGTATACGCTTTTTGGTTTATTCTAAAATAATTACTAAGCATACGGCCCGAGTTAGGTCATTTATTTAGCCTCTTGCTGCATAAATATTTAAGAATTTATAGCGATTGTTCATATTTTCCTCAACGCACTCTGGAAAGGCCTGTTTTAAATTGTTAAAAATATTATCCTATCGCTATGAGGTCAACTAACTTCATACTAATAGGAACGTGTCTGGGCGGGTTTTAAGCGCTGGTTCGTAACCCCGGAGGTCCCGAGTTCCGGTCATCTGTCCCCTGCCACACTGGTATAAATGGGGATTTGCTAAATTCACACGAGAATCAGCTTTAGCTGTCCGCCAAAATCGTGTGAATTTAGAAAATGTCAGTTTAAATGGCTTCTGGCCAGCTTTTCTTTCAGTTGGTGTTTTAACTCTTTCTGTTTGTTTATAGCACTGAGGAAAAGCCCCTTACGGGAAGCTGTATAAACATATGATTCGCCTCTATTCCGGCCCGTTTCCACTGTCTCATTTCAAAGTTTAGCAACCTCAGCAGAGAAAGCTGAAAAGGGGAAGGATATAAAAATATCGTGATACAAGCGATCTGAGTTTCAGAATATTTCCTTCTTCGCTAAGCGCAAAGACATTAATCTGAAAGTGAACAAAGAGCTTGAAAGTCAGGAAACGAAACCAGGAAGTCTTCTAAAATGCTCCAAAGGTAATTGCCATAAGCAGAATCACTGTATTATTCATCAGTCTACTTTCAGTTTTATCTTTTGCTGTTAAAATTGTTTGAACTTCAACCAACTACTGATGTACCTCGTTAATTGGACCCTTGCCCTTTATAACATATACAGGCACTCAATTCCGGCCAGTATTCTCGGTTGCTTCCAATTTAGGCAAGGCAATAGAAGTGTTTCGAATGCATGCCTGAAAGGCAGTCTGTCAGCTGTTTTTTCTTCCTTGCTTGTTCGATCAAATATTTTAATATTGAATTGGACGACTTTCAAATCCATTTAGATCTTGGCTGCATCCGCGATGTTTGAGTCTTTCTCAACAACGGATGATCAACATTTTATTCAGTCTTGGGCGCTAGCTTTTATCAACTTTTATAGATTCAAATTAACTTTAACAGCTCGACACATATAAAACAGTTTGAAAAAGACCTATAAATCTAGAGCCATTCCATTTTCATTTTGGAGTCTGTTTCCGCCCATAACTTTGAAAAGAACCAAATACGTCGATATGTGCAATATAATTAGAAATAGCGCGGTTGCTGCTATATTTATTCGTGCTGAAATCCCTTGCGTTGCAGGACTTGAACAAATTCGATTGTACAAACGTTCAAGTTAAACAAATAGTAGTAGTGTTATCATAAGTATTTCTATACCTGTGTATTTGAACTTTTAATGTGATCATTAATACTTCACTTCCCAGTTATATATTGGCATTTACTAGATGATCAGAGCACCTCCTGATAACAGTTTTTAAAGTTGACTGTGTCTCTCTTTTGAAACGAAGGTGTGCCTTTCCATCTGGTCATGTACCTACAAGCGGCTTGTTGTAGCAAAAACCAGCTGTCTCTATTTAGGACCCGTTGTGCTACTTTTATATATTTATGTATATCATAATCATATTCTCGAGTTGATTATAACACAAACTAATGCTAATGAATTATAGTTTGTTAAATTTAAAAGTGCTGAGAAACGAATCGTTTGCGTGACACGGATCAGTCGTGGCAGTGAGTTCAAGTCTCATATATTTACGATTTCCTTCAATTTCTTCCCTTACGTCTCAACGCAACTTCCTGCGATATAATGCTTTCTTATAATGTTATGCCATTTAGAAGTTGCTCCACGCTGAACGTGTTTACAAGGGCAACACATTGCATCAAGCGATGGCCGTGCCAAATTTTCTCGTTCTCCTCGTTTTAGTGCTAGGTCCGTTTCTCGTGAAGACACAAATGAAGACACCTATCCCAACCAGTATTAACAAAAAAGAAGATATCTTTGCAATACCATACACGATGTGCCATCGAAACCCGTTTGCCTGTGCGCTGTATGGGGCAGAGAAACTGCTTGTGCGTTTGTCCTCAGCAAAGACCCATACTTGGTTGCTACAGTGGGAATTTTGCATGTCTAGATAATACAGTTCTTTTAAAGACTTTTAAAGGTATGGAAATTATCTCATTATCTCATGCTAATGGTTACTCTGGAACACAATTGTATAAGCTTCCACGATAATCTACAAACAAAGAATCAAAAACGGGGTTTTCATATGATTATTTATACCTTGCGTGACTGGGATTGTTTGCTGATAGTCTGTGTTTAGTGAAGGCCCTGTTACACTGAGCAATTTTCTCAGCAACTTGTCTCGCAATGCTTGAAAATGTAGCGTTGCAAGTTGCCGAGGTTGGGTGTTACACTAC
>JAOBYE010721656.1:0-10490 GCA_025403585.1 Parazoanthus swiftii
TACTACTACTACTATTACTACTACTACTACTACCACTACTACTACTACTACTACTACTACTACTACTACTACTACTACTACTCTACTACTACTACTACTACCGACTACTACTACTACTACCGACTACTACTACTACTACCGACTACTACTACTACTACTACTACTACTACTACTACTACTACTACTACTACTACTGCCGCCACCACCACTACTACTACGACCGATACCACTACCACCACTACCTCTATTGCAGCTGCTTTTATACTGCAGCTGCAATTTCTCATGCTACTGCTACTACTACTGCTAGTTACTGTTTCTTTGATACTGACCTCATCATAATCATCAGTGTTAATATCATTAACCCGTGCCTTGGTACCACTATCAACAAGAGAAAATAAATAACTTGGTTAAGACTTACTCCTCGGGGCTCCTCGTGAGATGCATGTCGTTTCTGTTGATCGTCTCCGTCCAAGGTACCACCCTTTGTACCAGTTTGGTGGCCCATGGGTCCCACACAGTCAAAGGTATCGCTGTTGGAGAGGTGCGGAAGACCTGCTGCTTCACAGGACAAGAAGAGGACGCCACATCTTGACTTGCGGCTTTCCTGGCTGTCCCCTTTTTAGGGCACGAGCCAAAGCAGGTGGTAAGGTTAGGAATAGAGCTGGTTATTATCCACACTAACGGATGCGGATCTTTCTTATATCGGTATTGGAACAGTTTGTTGCTGCCTCGAGTGTTTTTGTCGACATAAAGTGGATTCTGCATAAACCCGCTTGTACTTGTCCTGAGGTACTGAGCCGATCTTGTCACTGTTTTTGCACCTGTAATGTGACGCAAAAACAAACAAAATCAGTACGCTTCATGTAGGGGCGTTCCTCGACAGTTTCTGGTTGTAAGCCTTGCAACTTGATGACTGTGAATGACATTGTCAATGGGCCGAAGAGCCCTCATCCGGGGGATAAAATATTATACCGTCTGAATGTCTTGTAAGCCTGCATGGGCTGTATTTGTTACGCGTCTGCACTAGTATTATCGATCAAAATAGAAAAATGTGAAAAGTACAATAAAACAAAAACATAACGTTTTAGCTGAAAGCGTTAAACAGTTTCTCATAGTGTTTCATAGTGTTGCATATAATTTCATTAGTGAAATATGTTTAAAAAATGTAGAGCTTTTACAACAATGCAGTGAATAGTTTTAGGGTGCGTTCGTTTGGGCCCATTCCTGTGATTGGCTAAAATCATTTTGAAGGATGATAATCCTTGTAATTCTATTCCGGAATAGTTCCAAACGAACGCACCCTTAAAGTTACACGTGGTTTAAACTTTGTCCTTAATGCAATGCCTTTTTTCGGTACAAACCAACTCACTTTATCAGCTGTAACGGCAATTGAAGCTTGCCGTTACATAACTTGACCTAACCTAAAGATATTGATATTGATTTGTTATACATTCTTTTTTTTTCTTTTAAAAAAATATAGTTTTATAGTTTTTTGCAAAAAAAGAGATTATTTATACTGTCGGATCGGAGGCCTCCTAGTTTTGCGTTAAAATTCCCAACTTCTGTCTTTCGTTTTTTTTTTACTTTTTGTTAGATTAAAGGATTGTTACCAGTTTATGGACGATGCACATACGAGCGTAAATTAGAAATGAATTATTCAAGGAGTTAACAGGTGCGTTTTAGGAAAACCAGGAACAAAGAACGCAATATTAATAGTTACCTTCAATCAGTTCGTTTGGAATTCCCTTGTAAGCCAACCACTCTTTCTCATCCTCATAGTCCATGAGGGCTTCTTGGTAGTTACTGTCTCTTGTTTCCTCGTACACCTTTCTTAAAGCTGCGAGAACGCTGTAGAAATCGCTGGTGGCTCTAATTTTGTAAACATGGATTGCAGACAATCCCTTACTAGATTCTCTCCATATTTGGTCGTTTGCCCATCTCTTAGCGAAGAGCTCCTCCGAAGTTGTGGCCACAAAAGCCGAGTTTTTCTTGTCTCCAAAATTACAGGAAATGCCATTGACGTGGTCTAGCAGATCTTCGTTGTCACCAAGACTTTGCATTCCCTTTGAAAAAATTTCTTTTGGCTCCCTGAAATCGGCCCTGTAGACGAACTTCGGCGGAAAATGTATCTCGTCATTACAAGCTGCCTGTCTCACTGCAAGATTTAAAATTACTAGGACTACCTTCAAGCTCACGAGATGCGCTGGAGGATTCATAACTACCGTACTCTGTAGCACGTAGTTTTGTGTGTGCTCTCCAATATATGACTCATTTGGTAGACAAAGTCAAGTTTCGCTGAACTGCGGAGACATACGGCTTGTTAAACACCCAGCTTTATTGACTTTTGACCTTTGCTTAAAATAATAAGAAACAAAAAGTACCATTTTATGCTTGTGCAACCGATCAGCTGATTAAACAAAAAAAGCCACAGGTAGCAGCCGGTGAATCAGCAATATAAAATACAGCTATACACTCTTTTTTTTTTATTAAGAATCATTAACATTTTGCTCCGGCTCTGAAATATTTTTATTTTTCCCGGCAATTTCAGCCTCAACATGTTCTTATTTTGCTCTTAACTGCTATGTTTTCTGTAGGGGGTTAAACTCGCTAAGGTGCTTTTGTACACTGTTTCACAAGAAGCTTGAAGTGCCGTTTGCAAGACAAACCTTATTTTGAATGCCATGGGTGTGTCATCGGAGAGCTAAGTACTGTAGGACTACTGCAGTTCCTTTTTGTACAATTGCATAAATTTTTGATTTAGTCTCAGTCGTT
The DNA here is from genome assembly GCA_025403585.1 of Parazoanthus swiftii. Taxonomy (NCBI): domain Eukaryota; kingdom Metazoa; phylum Cnidaria; class Anthozoa; order Zoantharia; family Parazoanthidae; genus Parazoanthus; species Parazoanthus swiftii. The sequence continues at coordinate 2,773 of JAOBYE010721656.1, forward strand.
CTTATTTTGTTCTTATTTTTCGTGCAAACTCAGCCTCAATGTTCTTATTAAGTTTGTTCTTAATAAAAAAAGAGTGTATTAAGATTTGCAAGTTTCACTATTTAAAAAGCCTAGTGTTAAAGAAATGGAATGTATTAAGGTATTAAAATGTTAAAAACTATAATTGAAAGAGGATCTAACGACTACAAAATCGTGCAGTCAAAAATTAACCATGCTTCGATCAAATATCACTGAGCTGGTAGACTCAAATTAAAACTAAAATTTTATATCTTTTTTTACCTTTTTTATAATTTAGAAAACAGTAGTATTTTTAATCAAAATATCTACTATTTAAACAGACCTAAGAAGACAGCTAGGCAAGACGTCTCCAATTAAACAAACACATAAGTCTGGTAAATGTATCCAGGCTCTTTCAGTCCTCTCCCGAGAGAGAAGAGCCTGGGTACTAAATTGAACATAGCAACTTTCATAATACGCCCCAGTGGCCACTAGGACCAAAATACAGCAAATGTATGAGAACTTGGAACTTGACTTCGACTTGAAGTTATTGTTTATCGTCACTGGAGCAAGTTATGAAAGAAGTGTATAAGCATCTAAGAAAGGGAGATTTTAAAAAGCCGTAGCTAGCTCATTTTTTTAGCAAAGACGCAAAACGTATGCCTATATCTTGAACAGTGATCTTTATATGTCACATCTTTTTCGTGTTCAACCTCCTTGGGTGGGGAGGGAGGATCCCTCTGTCCATCCTCACTTCTCTTCTAGCTGATGACATGTAAATGCGTATTATGAAGTAATATTTAAAGAGTGAACTAATAATTTCACTATATATATCCAGATTATTTACAGGAATGGAAAGATAATTCATTTCGCTTCAACTCACTTAGTAAATCACGAAATCAATAAAAAGTCAAAATAGAGACCGTAAGAGATCTTTTGAGATGACAAAATCATAGAACACAATTTGGTCAATTTTAACGTCACATTACTATCAACCATGTGAAACACAATTAGTCTGTAGCACTCCAAAGTTTTGTGACTTTTCCTAAAATCTTATGTATTGAAGCTTTCAGTGTTAACTTTTTTTTTTTTGATTTTTGACATGCTGCTCTGGTGCCGATGGAAAACTATTTTTAGGTCAGATGGTTTCATTTCTGGCCCGTCGAATTCAACTCAATTGAGTTCTGCCATATGTAGAACATTAACAAGAAACGGGTGTGGGGAAGCCACGCACACGTTTTCTGACGGGAACCCCTTTCCTTGTTGCTTCTGTAGATGTAAGCGGGGTCATTTTAACAAGTGACGGTCGGACACAGTTTCCATCTGTAACGTTGCACCTGTTTCCCTAATCTTTTCAGGTTGGGTGCCTGACTGCGTGCAGTTGCGTTCGGGTAGTGGCGACGGACTGACGTTTGAACACCACAATAACACAGTGGCTACGTGTCCCAGAGCTCTGGAATTCTGTCTACTTGCTACGTCAGTCAAGGTATTTGAGGCATTATTGGCAGTAAATTGTAGTCTGACTCACAGTAACCGACTGTTAATTGTTCAAACAATATGCAAAAGTAAGTGGATTAATGTTGGCGATGGGCTGCAAGTGTACCTCATAAACCATACCCTCTTCCCCACCCTGCTCCCACCCAGTCCATGGTCCAGATCGTTAGGGCTCAGAAAAGTCCAGACTGAGTGTGCGTGGCTTATTTTTGGGCTGACACAAGTGAGCGTAGTATACGAAGTTGGGACAGCTTACTGCTAGCTGTGTTAATTAAGGTTAAGGAGTTGGCTTGTGCTCATAATAATAGCCGTTATTCTTGCGGTTGTGACATCAGCTGTGTGATAATTTGAACGTAGGATTAGGGCAATGGATGGGGAGCGTTCACGGTTTTGTGGGGAAAACCGAACAGGCAAAGAAAGGCTTAATAGTCTTGTCCAAAGTAAGCAGTACTCGAAAGCGGTCCTTCAGAGACCTTTAGATGAAGCACTTTAACAAGAAAAGGGTGTGGGGAAGCCATGCACACGTTTTCTGACGGGAACTTCCTTTCCTGTTGCTTCTGTAGATATACTAGAACTGTCGGATATAATTGCTTTTGCTGCTTTTCTAAGTGCCGTTTCGATTTTATCTTAAAGAGTTTCCCTTGGCTGAAAAGCGACCGTTTGAAGCTGCCTTAACCATCGTAAAGCTAATTATTTCGATTTTGACGCAAGATTTCGTGATTGCTTTCGTATGTAGGTAATAACAGATGTTTTAAAAAACGTCTTCAATGATGCACATCGTTGTTGTTCGGCTTTGAATAATGATGCTTCGTAGATTAGAGTGATAATTCAGCCAGAGTGCTACTTATTTTTTATGTGCATCATTTGGTCTCATTTTTACCACTTGAACTTTTTAACAAAGGATTAATCTGCTTTATTGTGATTCTGTATTCAATTCTTTACTACATTTTAAGAAAACTTCTGGCGAATTAAGAAAAAATATATTCTTCAAATGGGGTCTGTTTGTTCTGGAGTAATAATCATGAAAATATAGCAAATTGTGACTGTGCGACCATTTTGACGTGATCGATTTTAACGCAATTTTTTTTAACTAGAACTGTGGACTCCGGCCCTTCCCTATGGAATTTTCTGGAACCGCCCCTGGACGGTTTGTTCGAACAGAATCGTTAAATGGGGGAACAAGGAAAATGTGTTGTTGCTAAGGGTATGGTTAGAGGCAGTTAAAATTATTCTTTGATGAAAGATTTGTTCCTAGAGCGAAGACAGGAGACAACATTTCTAGTGACGCAAACACTTTATTTTCAGTTGAAGAGTATGACTGACTCAAAGGTGAGAAGATGTACTGAATGTGTCTAACTGAGCGAAAATTTGGGGGAGCGGGGATTGCGGTAATATCATTGCGATGAAATCATCAAGTATATATAGTATAGTACATATTTTTTCCCCTTTCACAGCTGCAACTTTGTGATCTTGTATAATTTGACATCACCAACCTGTTTTTAAAAATCAAATCAATTACTGATTAGTTTATTAAATGGTTATTAACCTTTAACATTTCTTCCCTGTGTGACACTAAACAAATGATGGGGGCGGGGCGTGGCGGGTCGGGGAAGGTGTGAGGCGGTTTAAAATTTAACTTTGCTTTAATAGACGACAACTATTTTCAGAAGTGAAAACCCTGAGTTTCAGCTACGGCTCTTGTACTTGAAAGTAGTCTGGATAAATTGGATAAACGTGAATCTCCGACCACCAGTCTTTGTTTTTACCATGGAATACTTCATTGATTTTGACATCGTAGTCTACGAGCAGACCTGAACCATCAGCCAGCGGTATTTTCTTTGGGGATATCATCCAGCTGTTTCTTGTGACTCCATCTGGATGCTCGCTGCGTACAATCTCTTTATCACCTTTGCCAGCTCTCAGCAGCACCACGAAGGAGTCGTAGAACACGTTCTTCGGACAGTGCACTCGGAGAGAGTTGGCAACTTTTGTTCCTGGCTCGACTACACAACTGCGGTTTAAATTTGAGAATTTTACTTTGCGCTGGCAAGTAGCACAAGTATTCACATAACAGCTCTGATGTCGAATCAAAGCAAATAATAATGAAGGGTATTGGTTACGTGTTATCTTTATTTTTATTATTAGTAGTAGCAGTAGAAGTAAGGGAAATAGAACTGAGTCGAGTCCAGTTGGGTCTGTAATCATATGATTCGACAACCGCGATTTGTTTTTCACGAATATAACTAAATACATTATCATTCCTGAAAAAGATGTCAACCAATCACAGACCAGATTACTGTCGTGATTTTTCACGAAATCGCGACAGTGTCATGGTTTCAGACGAACTGATCACAGACGGTTCGGTTTCTCTCTTGAAAGATGGTTATCAGCGTCGGATCATTATATTGCTTCGTGGAAAGTTAAAAGGGAGACAACGGGCGACTCAAGCATTCATTTCAAAATTCTCGTAAAACTTTTCCCTTGAAGGAGTGCGGTTTCCCAAGCGCGGGAAACTCTAGCGTGCGTGCGTTCGTTCACGCATGAATGAAGTTTCTCCAATCGAGATAATTTTGTTTTCAAGACGATAAATATGTAATCGTGCAGGTTTTTGCTCGATTTGGAAAATATCAGGGCTTGTTTGGTCTCGCCAAAACACAAACCATTGCTCGACCAAACTCACCCTGATATTTTCCCGAATCGAATCAAAACTTGCACGATTACATATAAGAACTGGACGACACGAATTTATCATAAGTATTACATTTCTGAGTAAAAAAATGAGAAACAGAGTTTTTTTCAAGTCACAATTTAAGTTTTAGTGTTTGAGCTAGTGGACATTTGATGAAAGTGTATTGTTTAGTCTTTGGAAAAAAGCTACTTTGGTTTGTTTGTTTGTAAAAACTCTGATATTGCCATGGCCATCTGCTTTGAGTAGAACCCACTGCTATTCAGAAAAAGGAATTATTGACAGAGGAAAAATGCTCCATTTTGTTGTTATGAGAGGTGAGTTGTCATTTTCATGGTGAATATTTTCTTTTTTGTGATTGGCTCATGAGCCAAAAAGTCAGATTGTGATTGGTTCATTCAGGTGTCCGATAACAAGCTTGTAATTGGGTAGTGTCAGTGACAGACAAATTAATAGAGGCATTAATGGGCCAATCAGAACTGAGGAATTTGTAATTTTTACGATTATTATTATTATTATTATTTATTTTTAATAATCTTGTTATTATTATTAGTAGTAGTAGTAATAGTAATAGTAGTAGTAGTAGCAGTAGTATCATTATTATTATTATTAATTGCCGTTATAATAATTACTGTAGTTGTTAAAACTATTGCCTTTATTATACTTTGTAACTACTATTGCTAATATTGTTATTCAGTACTATTGCTGTTATTTTGAATATCGTTGTGACGACTATCAACTTTTTCTGTCGAAAACTCCCCTGATGGTTACCGAGCGAGTCAATAAAATCTAAAAGTTGAAAAGTAAATACCTTTAGAAGAATAAGGAGGCAATAGAAAAACATTCAATACTCGATACTAAGTAGAAGAACAAACAAATTATTATTAAACATTTTTGAAATAACAGAACACAACCAAAAGAGCAGCATTGACAAAAACAAAATTAAGTGTCAGATATTATCATACTTACTGTCTCGGTTTATCCAGGGAATGCTTTCCACTCTGGGTTTTCTCTTCTTTCCACGGAACAAGTCTCTCTGTTTGACTTTTTGTGACAGGATCCCACACCGTTGCGTTTACATCTGTAACAGGAATCTCAAACACAAGTTTCTTAGTCGGGCAGGGGCCTGTCGCTGTGTTTATCCGTGCAGCAGTGGCGGAATTAGGACAGGACCCATAACAGCCTCCCAGAAATGGAAGGCGACTGGCTAGCAAAGACAGTCCTGAGCGACTAGCGCCCTTTGCTTGATCATTAAAGGGAGCCGTGTTGCCCTGAGTTGGCGCCGTTTTATAACCGGGATTCTGTTCTTCTCTAACCAGACTAAGTTTGCCAGGTTGTGCTAAGTTCTTTTCCATAATTTTTACGCTCAAAATAAGTTCAGGAGGAATTCCATTGTGAGCAAGCCATTCCTTCTGGTACTCATAGTGATCGGCTGCACTTTTATAGTCTTTGAGTTTTGTTTTTTTGTGGGATTTTAACAGCGAGTCATAGACGCTGTAGAAATTTTCGGTGGCACGGATCTTGTAAATGTAGACGTTGTTACCTTTGGTGTTGTCAATCCACAATTGATCCCCTCCCCACTTTTCTGCAAAGGCTTCTTCTGCTGTTGTGGCTACAAAAGCGGTACTTGGTTTTGGACCGTAACTGCAAGACGTACCACGTACGTGGTCCAAAATGTTGATATTCTCACCAATACTTTTCAATCCCGTTGAAAATATCCTTTCAGGGTTTCGGAAGTCGGCTCTGTAAACAAACTTTGGCGGCACTATTGGTTGAGCTAATAGCTCGCACAAAGAAGAACAAAGAGACAAAGAGAACAATAAGAATCTGCTAGAAACCTTCATGTTGTCTTCTTGCGGGTAGAAGAACAAGTGAACCAAAAATCACAAAAATTCTCAATTATAAGAAATCCTTTTCAGCAGGTATAAATACGCATCATAGGTTTTTGAGAGGGTTGTTACGAAGTAAACAGCTTGTTTGTTTCTTCACTACTTCTAGATGTGTACAACCAACTTATTTTGAAACTTTCCCTTAAAATATAGTTTGAACTACTTGAATTGGTAACCTGCATGTTTCCGTTTGTTCCATAAATTTACCGGATACAAAGTCGAGGTTTTTTATGTCTGACACTTTTATGGCAATATGCAAAATAATCTTGCCCTCAAGGAGTCCTTGGATTGCGTAAGAATTCCTCATGCCAAAGAAACGTCTAAATAAAGCCTTTTTCTATACAAGAAAGGAATGTAAAAATTGATATTTTTGCTAATTTTAGTATACTTTTTTCCCATCAGTGTTAATATATTTTTTCGATTACGCTTGAGCCTAATTTATACGAACCTCGACCTTGCAAGTCCATTTCAATTTAGATATGATTAATTCTTCACGCACAGCAAATTCAACTGTAGTAAATCAACATAGGATTTTATTTAGTCTTACGAGTTTTTTCCGTTTCCACTGTATAACAAAAGAAAAATATCAAAAACTTACACATGCAGTGAAGCAAGATTCCAACGGGTTTAAGGCTCTTCAAGAGAGGCCGCTTAAAATCAATTTTATAATAAGACAAAATACTTTACTAAGTCAATAACTATAATCATCGTTTAGAAGAAACGAAAATGATAAACCAATTAATTAATTGAGCTAGTATAAACAGCTAAAATCAACAGTGTACAGATTATTTACGCGGTATCCAAACATTCTTGCAGCATCGGTTACAAACGCTACCCCAAGTACACGTACGTAGATAGAACAGCAGAAACTATATATATTATTATTAGGGTTTTGAATCAAAGTAGAGTTTTTGCAAATCTCTGTCGGTAGGTTTGGGTAAAGCGTTCCATGTATTAGTTACATTGTTAAAAACAACTGTTCTTAAAGGATTACGTTTTTGGGTAGTGGAGTTGCAGAATCTGGACAGATAAGGTGCAATCGCGACCGTTGATATGTTTAGTAGAAATATAGATGATTTCGATGTCGTGCGCAGTATTCAGGAGTTTGCATAGAGTGCAGAGGTCTTTCTGATTGTGCCAGTACAGGCAGTAGGATACAAGTAAAAGTTTCATAAGTATGACATCATGAGGTAAACTGTAATCATTTATAATGTATTTCATGGCTACCCTTTGAACTTTTTTAAGAGTCGCCAGTGACCAGAACTTTCTAGGTGTTCCAAGATGAGCTGACCTTTGAACCTTCAACCTCTGGGTCACTTCGGAAGGTTTGCAAATTCACAAATTTCATATGAATACAACTAAATGCAAGATAAATTTTGTTGTTTAGAAAGACAGGTTTTCCAAAAATTAAAAAAAAAATATTACGCGGGCTTGGCCTCGTTAATCCCCGGTCTTTCCTTCACTTACCGATCAGTGCTAACGACCTATGCGACTGTTTTATTGTGATCTCTTGTAGTTAATCTTTACGAATTTTTGACTGTTTTATGATGAAATGTTTTATGGTTTTATTCTTCTCGACTTCTTTTCATGAATTTTGCAAAATTTTACGTTCACTAGTGCAGTGCCGTAGGTAACTATTTTTGACTGGGGTG
>JAOBYE010721667.1:0-10490 GCA_025403585.1 Parazoanthus swiftii
TCCCCCTCCTTGCTCTACACTGCTTACAATGAACACTAGTGACGTAAAAACTGGCAGTCTACAGTTTAGGCTGTGGTAAATACGTATTGCAGTCATGAATCCATGTGACGTCACAAACTCATCAGCTTGAGCTTCATGGTTACCACTTTGGACCTTTTTTGACGCCTTGTGATGTCGGAAATGGTATAAATTCACTATAATGTATCCTTTCGAGAAAAATGTCCATCAGGAGTTATTTTAGTCATTAGGAAATATAAGAAGGTGTCAAAAAGCTTTCCAGCCATCTATTAACTTTTAACTATGTCCCCAAACCAGGCGAGGCTGGATTAATGAAGTTTGGAGAAGGTGAAACAAGAAACACAGTTGTTTCTGGAGTTTTCCTGTTTTGGGTTTGTCCGTCCTGTTCAGAATGGAAGTACATTTCAATCTATCAACTCCCACTCAAATCTGCATTTGCTGAATTTCTACAGGACTGGTCGGTCATCTGTGTACGTTCATATCTCTATTAGTTCAAACTTTACCTTCATAGTAACGAAGAAGATAGTTTTGTGGGATTTGATGCCATCCTTTTCCATTATAGTCAAACTGAACTATTGCATGATCATCGGATCCTTCGTCTGTGTGAATTACCTCCATGTAGTACAGTTTGTCTTTCCGCAGATCTCTGTCTTTGGCCGCCCTTTGTGAGAAAGCAAATACTGTCAATAACACTTACCTTGTCAAATAATACTTTACTTAAAACTGCAAATACAAGGAATGGCCATCCTATAACATTGCTTGGAAATCGGCTTAGGGCAAACGAATACTTTAACCCTACTTTCACCGTACAATTTTCACTTCAATCATACAGGGAGGATCCGATTTGGCCAAACCTCGTAAACTTTCTTACTATAACTGAAGCAATTCTAAATAACTAGTTCACACTGTATGTTTTGGCAATTGGTTATTTGTTTATGATGTCATATAACGTCAAAAGCCTGTCACATTAATTTGGATTTGTTAATTGCCATATTGAATTTTTTTAACGTAAGAAAATTTTCCGGTTCTGTTTAAAATCTTTTTAAAAAGCCAGAATTAGTCTTGAGTTAGTTAAAACTACTTTTTAATAGAAAAACTTTTCACTATTAAAGTTTTAGTGTTTTGAGGAAAAAAATAGAGGCAAATTATATCGCACTTTCGGTCAAGGTAGAGATAAAAGTCATACTATTGTTTAAACGAAACAAGATTGATCGAATTTAAAATACACACTTATTAAAAAATCATCCCTCCCAAAAAAAAATTTCTTAAAAAATTATACCGAAAAACGTAATTAATTTATCGAAAACATATATGGTTCTCTTCTTTTAAAAAGAGCAGACAAAGCAATAACTACAGCCAAACATTGTTAAAGTAAATTATTGAAATTTATCAATTTTTAAATGTAATCGGATAGTTTACTTTTAAAATAACTTTATTATGGGTTGCATTAATTCAAATGGTGGACCAATTGGTCCAGTCCAGTCTATCTTGTGGTTAGTGATCTTACAAAAATGTTAGGCGAAGTTTTTTGTCTTCCTACAATTTCCTTTGAATATTTTGAAAGAATTGCTTGCTCCAAGTAACTGAAAACTACAGGTAGATTGTTTTCTTACGTTTCACAGCTTAATGCTAAATGGCTCTATAACAAACCCAACAACAAAAGTATGAAAATATCGTCTTGTTTCAGTATTTAAATTTCGTTGTATATTTGCCTCATATATAAATTTTGACTTCATAAAAAGACTAAAACTAAGCCAAGTTTACATAATTCTTTCAAAATTAGATTTCAGCAAACTAATTTCTTTAAAACAAAACCTACGATATGAAGGAATCCTTGCTTTTGGTTTGACCCTCTGTGATGTTGATGATCTCTTCCTTATCTGCTTCGTCGAGAACGTTACTCATTTTGACCTTGCAGGCAGATTCGCACGACGCTCTGAAGCTGAATGATGCGGTCTCAGGAGCCAGAAGATATGCTCGCATCCTTTCGCCGAATTTATAAGACACCCTTTCGGAGTAAAAGGTAGGTAGTGATGATTTTCTATGTGGTTTATCAGGGTAGCGTGAATAATTTATCAGGTCAGTAACTTGATCTCCTTTTCCGTGGAACCACCACCATCTTTCAACTTTTACTCCTGTGGTGCCTATAAAAAATAATTTCGCGAAATTGCAAATTTGTATTTTCAAAAAGTATTGTAGTTATCAACTTATAGTGGAGCCTCTCTTTTTAATTTTCGTGGCTAGCAGAATTGGAATTGAGATTTTAAAAGGGAACAAATATAAGAACACATGCAGCAAACACTATATTTTCCTCGGCGTGTATACGAGCTAGGGTTTTCCATTAGGATATATTTACTCTAAAACACGTTTTACGCTTACACTTGAAATTAAACAGTGTTAACTTTTGAAACATCTCTGCTTCTCCAAATTATCTCCCAAAACTAGTAGAATACTCGTGAACCCAGTTGTCCGACTACCGTACTAAGTCCAAAATATTACTGAAATTAAAACAGAGTTACCGGCAGAATACTGCTGAAGCTGCCTCCCCTTATCTAGTAGATAATATTAATCAGATGTACGATGTGCTTTGAATGCTCTGCTATTTGTCAAGACGTTTGCAAAGTCTAGATTATTTTCTCCAACATCATTAGGCAATGATGAACATTGATAAACCTGGAAGTTTTTCTGACAAAAAACATTGACATACGGAACTGAAAAATCCTACATTGGCTTATTTATATTCATAAGAGGCTTTGGGTGGGCTTTTATCCGAGAGGCCGGATACATACATGAAAAAATTAAAACGTTTCGCAATGAGCAGATACTGAAAAACAACTTTAACAATTTAACAGTTTTGTTTATTTTCGCAGTGTTTTGTAAGAAAGAAATTTACAAGGATAACACCATGTTGAAGGTGTGGAAATACAACCCATAAGGAGTTTAATAGTTCCTGCACCTTACATTTGTTTAAGTACTAAAGAACGCAGAGTCAGAATGACAGATCGAGATATTTTGCATGAAAGCGACTGAAATGGTTACAGTGAGTGAAGTTAAAACAGAAAAGAGTATGCATTATAATTAGTTAGTTTGATACAGTATACTAAAATATCAGAGAAAACACTACCAATGTAGTAGCAATTACGTTCACTTGATAAGATGTATTTTTTAAAGTTTTCTTTTCGGTTTAAAAACTGCGAAAGACGAACTGTTTCATATACCCAGAGGGATGTCATTTAACTTTGAATTCACCATTCTTTGTATTTGTCCTATACGAATATATAGTTCTTTCTGTATAGCTTCGGAGCGGGTGTTATATCTATAAGGAATTGGTTTTCTTCTGCACTGCTTCAATACTGTAAATCAGTTTATGTAGAGCTGACCAAATCTGGGTTGAATTCTCAAGAATAGGACGAACTGACGAATAGTAAATTAAACTGATTCCAGTCCATTTATATTATAGCTACCTTTCCCGAGGACTTCTTAGTTATGAAGTAACCGTAGTAAAAAACACAGAAGTACTGGCAGATTCAGATACTCCTTTCAATGAAGATAATTTCGAATAAACACATAGAATACACATTAGTTAAAGCCAGAAAACACTTGCTTGGAGAAATGAGTCACATGGCATGAAAATTCTTGAATTTACTGGGGGTCTTAAACGACGTCAGGCTAACTTTACTCAAACAAGTCTCTTCCGGAAATGCGTTCTAGTTACGGTTTCCATGCAAATAGGTTGTCCAGATTAGGTCACTACTAACATGAACGCTTAAGATTCAAAAGATTGTACATGTTCAGTAGAGCAAAAAACATTTGTTTAACTGTTTGAGTGGAACGGAAGGCGAAATTCAGAAAGCTGAATAACAAAAGACTTGAGAGAGCCCGTGGAATAACTTCATAGATAGGTTGGTCGTCTACAAATGTGACTAAGTTTTTCATCAGCAGCAAACGAGTTAATTAGATTAAAAGCAATGGGTTGTTTTGTTAGAAAGTTTGAACGTTTCCTTGTACATGTAGATAGGAAGCTGCCTAAACATGAAGTTTAAGACTTGTATGAGGAGTTGAGAATTCTAACGCAATTTCTTCTTTTAACTGTTGCCAATTCAAGTTCAGATTACTCATTAGCTAGTCGTTGACCATTGTTGTTTACGGGTGTTTTTTATCTCAGTTTCAGTTTCTGTTATTATAAAATAATTCACTATGGGGAAGGATAGCGTTCTGTAAAGACTTGTGATATAAACGGCTGTTTTTCAACTAATTACTAACATAATTTCTTGGTTGAATAAAAGGGTACGAAACTGACCCATTTTCTTTTAACGATCTATGCTTGTTGCAATAAAAACCGTAGGTAATGAAGTTGTCATAGGACGTGTTATTTCTATAAATTCTTGTTTTACGGGAATGTAAGAAAAAATAACTCAAAGGAAAACAAACAAGTAAAAAGCACGTTACCTGCTGGAATACACGAAGTGTTTGATCCGAAAATCAGATCCCTTTGCATTATAGCTATTGTCAGCTAAAAGATAACACAATCGCTTGTAAAACATATGCACCGTTTAGCGTCCATTAATACATTTGAAAACACAATAACAATATACGAAACAGTAAAAAATAACAATTTTTTTACCTGAAAAAGTATTTTCTTTTGCAGAACCGAGTACATTGTTGTTAGCTTTTAACAACGCTCGGTGAGATTTATAGATGGAAGAATACAACACAAATCTAACGTGTTTGGCAGAATATACTTATTAATTCATTTCCTGACTTGGTATGGCACTAAGAGTTGAAAGAATACCTAATATGCAGTTGAATATATTCGCAATGTTTTAATTAAATTTCTCAGCAAGTAATTTAGTTTTAGAAACAAAAAAAAAAAGTATCTGCGGAATATCTAAGATCGAATGGAAAATTTCTGGTATAGGCTATGTTTATATTAGTTTGTTAGCAACAACACTTGCAAAAACATTACCTGTCAGAACTTTTACCTTAAATCTAGTTCAGGCTTTTTTTCCGTTTCAATGTTTCGTGAAAACACTAATAAAAATTAAAACACTGACCCTTACGGTATAACAGCAGCAGGAGTTGAATTAAATTAAAATGTCTAAATATTATTTAAACAATTTTAAGTGCCAATTTTTAAATTAAAATCTGTCATTCAGAAAGTGTATTGTGTTTCAGCACTTTTTATTGGGAAGGCAAAGTATCCGTTTAGGACGAAATTCAATTTTGTAACATTTTAGCTATAGACGGATTGTCCTTTTTTATATATTTTATTAAAAAAATGCACAATTCGAATCTTGTCAATTCATGAATCATCAGGATAATCAAATTTGCTGCAAAATATCACAAAAATAAATATTCATGATAGGTTTTGGTTTCCTAGTTGAAAGAAAAGTAAGGAAAATTTTGTCGAGGGTATTGCATGTGCCCCCCAACATAAGACTAGGATTTTGCTGCTTTTTTTCCAGAAATGTGTGTTAAGAAAGAATATTCCTAAATAAGACAACTATCGTCAAGACATCCCCTTCCCCACTGAACCAGTGACCGCGGGGCTAACAGTTTGAGATCTAACCGAATAAGTTAGACAGGGGGGTACTTGATAGTATATTCGCTGTAAAAATTTGATAAATATTTAGGATTCGGATTTAGTAAAAAAATCATTCAGTTCTCGAGGAGCAGTTTAATTAATGTATTCCCAATTTTTATTTAAAACTGACTATGGTGCACAGAAATCCAATACAAGACCACGAGGCTTTTCCTATTTGAAGTGTTGTTTTCTGACCTGATAACCAAACCAAACTGCAAGCTGTGGTACAACAATGTTTCTGGCCAGTAGAAATAAAACCAACGAATGACCAACACGACTGAGAAAAAAAGCGCACCGTGAGAAAATAAAACATTTAATTTTAGAACCCAATACGACTGCAACATACTGCTTCATTATCACAATTTAAATAAAGGATTGTTTTTACTTCTCTTTTACCAAAGGGTTTGATATTCAAACTTTGTTTAGGAGTTTTCAATTATGTTCGCTGCATGATATTTTGTTTGAATATTAATGTCAATAAAAAATGACCAAGGGGGTTGGGAAATTGTTTTAATGATGTGTTTTTATTTTAAATAGTTAAAACTAGAAAGATTCAATAAATAAAACCATTTTATAGTTTGTATACTCTTTCAAAACCCTACGCCATTTGCCCAGGCAAGACCACGTGGACACATCACTTTCAATGTGAATGATAACCTAGAAGTTATACACAGTTTTTAAAGTTAAAAAAAAGCATATAAATATGCAAGGTGTTGTAGTTCCAAACTGTTTGGTTAAAATTGTTGACAGATATCTAAGTATTTCTATATCCCTTAAACATTTATAGGGGATCCCTCTATGTTTTACCAACCTAAAAATGAAAACTTTGCAGCAATTTCCATGAAACTTGCAGTACCAGTCGAATTAAGAAGGAATCTTTCGATTTTAATTGGATGACGTCATGTCAAATTATGCAAAATTGATTATGCAATTTTAAATTTGAACAAAAAAAATGCAATTTTTTCTAACAAAATTTCTTCTATTATAGTTATTTAATTTTCTTGTTGAATACATTTTTTCTATGAAACTCAAGGAATTTTACACCATAGCAACAACTCTTATAGAAAACGTTACTGATGTTATGGAAGTAACTAGCAAGGCTAAAGCTGCTTATATGCCAAATGGTCGGCTTTTATCTGTTCTGCAACCATTTCGAAAATCGTGGGGAGTCAAATGAGTCCGAGATAACGCGCTGTTATCACGACGTGATATCATTTGAGACTGCATCTTTGCCAAGCAAAGTAGTAGTTCAAATACTGCTGAAGACTTAGGGTGCAACAATATAAAGTGGGCAAAATTCTAATTGCACAAGCATAAACTCAGGAACGCGCTTATAAACAATAGATAGTCAATATGTCGACTGAGCCTACTGTAATGCAGCTGAATCCCTAATATTGAAGGCCGGCTGCGTGAACTGATACTTTTGTTAGGTTTAGCGAATCAATTTAAGAAGGTACTGAAAGACAGTATATTCTGTTTTGTATTATATTTACAATAGTATAGGTAACCTGGCCCACAGATTTACGAGGATATTTACTCTTTAGTACATTCAACATTTCATCGCTGAGACAATTTATCAGGGTACCTTTTGCTGGCGCTTTCACGCGCTCGTCAGCTAAGAAAACTTCTGCGGCGAATAACTATTCCTTCGTTAGCTTCACTACCGAACGGCAAGCTTTTGGAACTTCACAGTCTGCAGGGAATCAGTGTTTTTTTTATATGCTTATTCTCTTCTTATATGCAAATGATCATGAATTTAAGATCGTTTTAAGAAGCTTTTTTGTTTTTTTATTTGTCGTTGCTGTGTAATCATTGTGGAGCTTATGGACTTACCAATTCGTTTGGTGAACTTCAATCATGAAACATGAATTGTTCCTCACATGGTGATAGCATTTCAACTCGATATTTAAATTTCCCGCTTCAGGAAGAAAGAATTCGCCATCTTGCATAAGTCTTTGACTTCTAATACTTGACCAGACGTAACTACTACCACAATCCTAATCGGGCGTCAGACAAATTAAAGGTGGCGTACCAGGGCGCAAAATCTTGGTTTTCGTCCCCCTGAGCGTGATATCAAGTTTTGAAGATTCCGTGAGTTGCAGTTTGAAAATCATAGTTCATCGAAGCCATTAGATTGTGAGTAGTCTCCATTTCCCCTCTTGAATTCGTTGAGCCGCGGAAAAGAAATCGCGAAAGACGGCGCGCGGCACCTGGGGCGAGAAAAGATAAGAGAAGGGAGAGAAAGAAAAATATTTTTCTCTCTCCCTCTAGCTAATATTTTTCTCTCTCCCTCTAGCTCTTCTCTTGTTTTATTCTCGCTCTAGTTTCCACGCGTCTTCTTTGTAAATATGCGGCTCGACAAAATAGGGATTACTCGTAGACTACAAAGCCATCCTTTTTTGTTTTCTGACGTTTTATCTTTCCGGGATCTTAAAACATTGTATGTTCTGTGTTTTCCTGACTATATTTTTGCCAATATAGTCGGAAAAATGTTGCAATGAGGGGAGGAAGAGGTCGGTCGAAAGTAACCAGCTCGCAACTGAACACTCAATTGCGACAGTTCTTTTAGAAGAAAGGAAACAAAACTGTTTACCTTTAAAACGGTGCCCATACCACTTGGAGGAGGATGAAAGTCGCAGGCGTGTGTTACCCTTCTATATTTCTTCAATGTTTCTATAAGCCACTTTCTCAATCATGCGCAGAGCAACTTTAGTGCTTCAGTTGGTGGGCCACACGTATTGGAAACATGGCATATGATGTTAAGAAAGAAACGAGATCGATTTTTTTTCGAAAGAAGGTAAAAGATGAAACCTTAAATATGTCACCGAATGATGTAAACAGGGATTGTGACCACCAGCAAAACCGTTACTTTGCTCTGCGCATGAGAAAGTGGCTTATACTTGGGATTTATTCAACATGCCGCAAATCCTGAAATCATTGTCATTTGGGTAGTGATTGGGTGAAGACTCCCGTATTGAGAAACATAGTCACCAGTCAAAGCTTTAAATTGGTTTAAATTAAAGACTGTAAATTGTGTGAGAGGAAACGGCAGCATAAATCTTTATTTAGTATACTCTATACCTTGGATACCTTGGTAGTCTTGTTCTTGCACTGGACTTTCTCTGTCCCACATCGACAGTCGGTTATGAAACTATTGTACATGTCTTTGGTCTTGCATAGGAAACCTTTCTGAGTACATGCATGCACTGTTCTGACACTTAAAAAAGTATATCCTACAATATGTATTGATAATAGTAGCGGTTAGAAACGATATCGGCTGAAAGCAAGTGCTTGCAGCATGACAAAATGTACCCGGTGAACCACAGGCAGCCCAAGCTTATAGTGCGAAACTTGCAAAATGAAACCATAAAGACCATTTCTCCAAAATCCTTGAATATTGTTGTTATTGTGCAAATATAGTTTACATATCTTGACTTCACCGTATAATATGTGTTGTGCGCATTTTGGGCGCGATTTGAGGCAATTTTGAGCGAGCAAATTACGTATAAATAAGAGAGAAGGCAAGAGACTATCTCCCTCAATTTTTTTTGAAAATAATAGAACTTTCATATCCTAAGAAGGTTTTTTTTCCAAATTTATTGACTTACAAATTCATAAATCAGTCTAATGTAACAGTGGGGGATTGATAATGATAAACGTGAACAATTACCAACAGCACTGAATGCTTCCTTCATTCTAACTCGTGCTATATCATTCTCGGGGGACGAGAATGATATTGTTGAGCGATGGGAACGGAGAGTTCAACGTCTTCCTCCCATTCAATGTTTCCAACACTGTAACTTTTAGTTATGTAAGAAATACATATTGGGTATATTTATGCGTTGTGAAAACGCACCCCTTTGACACAGAAGATAATAAGCGAAAATGAACAGCAATTTAATTATTTCCGGACTGCAAACATTAAAAAATGGGTTGTCAGACTTGGTAAGACTTCTGTTTATAAAATATTCTAGTTTAGTTCATCTCATTTATCTTATCCCATCTTATTATATCACTTCTCACTAAGCGTTTAGACAGGATCGGTGTGAGAGATACCCGATTAAAGGGGTATGGCAGCATGTTAAAATCCCTTGGATCCGTTTTTGCACAACCCAATTGCCTCTCAAACCCAGGCGGTGCTTGTACGCGACTCCGAAAACCGCCTAATTCGTATTAATAGAAGTTCCTTCACGTGTTTACGTCTCATCGCAGCGTGAATGGCAGAAAACTTGATGCGAAATTCCTGAACGAGATCTTTCATTTCTTCAACAGTTGTAATGTAATGCTCCTGTGCTAGGCGCAGTTTCTTCTTTGACTCTGGGGCTGAAATTTTGAAGGATTATCACAACAATAAGTTTTCCTTAACTCTACCTTACACAGGGAGCAGGAAAGTGCCTGCGTCAAATTCAAACCTCTCTTAAAACAAACCATTAAAGAATCACTCCAAAGCTTTGCGAACTTTTCTAAAATGTATAAAATTTTATGTGTAACATTTTTGTTTTTTAATTAACCAGTTTCCAACCAGTTTCCATGAAATGTCACCGAAATTTTTCAAAAAAATTTCTTATTTTTGCATAATTTAAATTTTCTTTATTATTTTTCTCCGAAACTGTAGTTTGTACTAATCTAAGTTCATTCCACCAGTCTTCCATTAGTTTTGAGTCAAATAAGACCTCATATTGATGTCATGAGCAATCTAAGATGGCGGCTTTATTACGTTTTATAGTGTCGTGCGTCCATCAATTTCAATTCAAATTCCTTAAAATTGAGAAGTTCTACGTATCTTCCAAGTTTCATCATGTTCCCTTCAGGCCGCGGGCTTCAGGACACGGGGGGGGGGGGGGGGGGGGGGGGGGGGGGGGGGGGGGGGGGGGGGGGGGGGGGGGGG
>JAOBYE010721678.1:0-10489 GCA_025403585.1 Parazoanthus swiftii
ACAGACGTCCCTCTCAATCACTTTAGATAGTAGGTAACTCTATCGCCCCCTTATCACCAGTGAATTATGACAGACGTTCCTCTTAATTACTTTAGAAAGCAGTGAAAAAGTTCTCTCAATCTAACGCCCCCTATAAATTATGTAACAGTAAGAAGTTCCTCTCGATCACTTTAGATAGAAAAAACCTCTCTTGATCTATCGCCCCCTATCACCAGTAAACTGTGCAAAACGTTCCTCTCAATCAGTTTAGATCAGTAGTCAAAAATTCGGTCAATCAAATTTCATCTCTCAATCATTTCATTAATATACTTCGATCAAGCAAGTTCTTCGTGAACAACAAAGCCAAGATATCACAGTCTACGTGAATACAAACAACTGAACACCTCAATCTGTCTGGAGGCTTATAAATTCTTTTTAAAACGGAAGTTGGAGTACAAGCTAATGCCCGCTGTTATTACACTGTGATCAAAAAAAGGAATAAAAGCTTAAGGCTTAAAATTGCGCGTGTAACACCCCGTCTCTGCAACTTGCAAATCAGCGATAAACTGCCAAGTTGCAGAAAAACAATCTTCTTCTTTACGCAACGTTGCGAAGCCGGCTGCAGCGTGCAACATGTCCACTGCAACCTGCTTTGCAATGTACTGTCGCAATTATGGCGCAAGTGGGCGAAAGAGCCAATCAAAACTAAATGGCAACTGACGTATGTAAATTTATCGCAGACAAAAAAATGAGTTGCAATGGGAGTTGCGAACGTCTGACATCTACTACTAGCAACTTGCAACGTTTCGTTATCGTCAGCATCGTATTGCAGGTTGCAGGGAAAATTGCCTCGTGCAACAGGGCCTTTAGCCGCGAAAATCTTCTCAGTTTGTTACTCAGGAAAGTCAAAATCCAAGATATAGTAGTCAGAAAGACTTCGAAGAAAGTTGTAACCGGATTCTACAACGAGTTCTGTACTGTAATGCAATATCCTGCAAAATATTGAGAATGATACAAACTATTCTCAACTGCTTAAGTTGAGTACTTTACTGCGAAGATCTTTCATTTGCTTAAAATGTATATCCGCAGTACAAATATATGAGTTTCATATATTCATTTCATACATGTAAATACATACTGTGGAAGAATTATAAAACAGAAAAATATCGCAGCAAATTCTAACAGCAGGCATTAATGCATCAGATTTATTTTTGGTTTAAAAGAATTGTTTTAACACATTTAAACTAGTTGACAAGAATACTTTATTAAATAAATTCAAGAACATGTTTCGTGTTCAATGCAGTTTTTTTATTGACACAAAATTCGAAACTAATCTAAGTAAATCACCTTGATTCTATGTAGTCATAATTTATTTTCTTCTTTAAATATTTTCCTCCGTTGTACCTTAAATTAAATATTTACAGTAGAGCTTTCAAATGCTACTCACAAACATATTTCTAAATAGCTAACCGTAAATTTCTGTCTGTATCGAAAAAGTGCAACTCGATGGAGCCGAAACCAATTGTAGAATTGCACACATTTTAGGAATCCCACTGATGATCAGTTGCTGTTTTTATTTTTTATATTATTTTTTTACTATTTATTTTTACATTTATTTTGAGAAACGGATTGTTGTCTTCTGTACAATTCAAATTTGGTTCTCAAAAGTTGGAAATTATACTGTATCTGTCCCACACTTAACTGATAACCTAGTTTAAGAACTATACCCTCCAAGCTTCAGTTGCACGACCCACGCATCTGGGGGTATGGGGTGAGAGGTACTTGGTCCACTCACATGAGCTTCATACATGTACAATATCCACATATATGTTTTTGTAACTATTGTAAAGTGCAGAACAAGATTTTTAAATATAAACATATTATTTTTAAAAAGGTTAAAATTTTAAATGTATACCATGCGGACAAGCTTAAGGCCCAACAAATTTCAGACTTTTTTTTACTTCAGACTTTATTTTTTCACTGCAGACTTTATTTTTTTACTTCAGACTCTAGTTTTTTTTACTTCAGACTTTAGTTTTTTACTTCAGACTTTAGTTTTTTACTTCAGACTTTATTTTTGTACTTCAGACTTTTTTTTTATTTCAGACTTTATTTTTTTACTTCAGACTTGTTTTCTTACTTCAGACTTTTCATTTTCTACTTCAGACATTTTTTTCGCCAGACTTTATTTTTCTAGTTTTACTTCAGACTTTCTCTTACTAGATTCGATTCAAATCAAATCGGAGCATCACTTTTCCTATGCTTTTCAGTCATGGACAGAGTAGAGATCTAGAGGTACGTTACCGTAAGTGAACTTTGACGGGAAAGATTAAAAAAAAAACTTAAATTTTCGAAACTGCATGCAGAAACTACGGTTTTGGAACTTACAACTACCAGACGATCGGCAGTTTCTCACGTGATCTCAGTAAGCCAATCAGAGCACGCCACCTCGATTTGGCATATGGCACCATCCCAGAAAGCAACTCGGGCAAAAAACACACGATTCGTGATTCTGGAATTTGGACGCCATTTTGGAAAAGCAACCCCGCGCGCAAGGAGTTGTGGGATGGTGCCATATGCCAGAATCAGTCCGGCGTGCCTTGCGTGCCTAGTCCGTTCACCTGGTACATATTCTTGAATTGGCGGCGGCATACATGCTCCAAAGTAAGTCTGAAGCCTGATTTGAAACAAAAGAATGGGAATCTGAAGTAAAAAGTGAAAGTCTGAAGTACATGTAGAACTAGAAAAATAAAGTCTGAAGCAGAAAAGAAAAGTTTGAAGTAAAAAAAAGGTTCCAGGAAGAAAAAAAGTCTGAAATTTATTGGCCCTTCTCAGCTTTCAAATAAATGTTATGTGCAGATCATTGTGTAAAGTTTTAAGCTGTTTTGGTCTGAAATTGAGCACACACTTTGAACTTTTTGGTCTGTGATCAAATATTTGTGGACATCCAAAGTACACAGACAAAACCCTTCTTTCTGGCTGAAACTGTTTAAAATCTGGCTGATGCTTTTGTACAACTTGAAAATGGATAACATTTTTTGGGTAAGACCTTGATTTGTGCAAGGAAATTAAAATCACATATTTGGACCCATCAGAAAATGGGTAAAGGGATTGAGAAATGGGCTACACATGCTGAGCAACATTAAGGAGTACCTCCTACACACCCCTAGATTGTAAAATTGACAAGCAGATTGTCGGGTATTTACTATTTGGTTATATTTGTTAATTGCACACACTGATCAAGCACTGACACAAAATATAAAGATCAAGTTCAGTTGCCAAGTTAAATTGCCAAGTTTACCAAGCTGAAAGGATAAAATTGCCAATGAAATTACTGTACAGTACATGGCAAGGCAGGCCCATAGGCAGAAATTTTGTTGGAGGGTGCAAATTTTGTAAACTTGGACTCTTAAAAGCCAAATTTATGGGAAAAACACACTTATATGTATGGCCTTATTTATTTTAGTTGTTTAGATTTGCGGTAGCACCAACTGTAATAAAAAACCTATTCGGGCTTCTTCATCATCTTACTACACGTAAACCTCCAAATGCGGACCTTTTTGGGTCCATGGGGGGGGGGGGGGGGGTGCATATGCACCCTGCAAACCTCCCTGCCTGATCATCACTGATCTTATAATTTCAGTTTTGCTATAACCATTAGGTGTATTAATATGTTCCTAAATTTCATTAAATTGCTTAATTTTAACTTGTACATTATAAATAATTCTGAGTTTGCATGTTTTCAAAAATATGGCATATAATAAATATTCTTGAAAAAAACGCACTGCTTTTACATACATTTACAATCATATACACCTGTACTCAAAGAAGAGCACTTGAAGTTAATTGTAATTAAGCTACACAGTCATACATGTAGCACCCCATAACCAAATAAATATAAGCTTGCTAACTGCTGTACATGTAGCTGCCTACTACCGGGTCTTACATTATACTGGTGCCTGGAGAACTGTTGTTAGACATACATGTAGCCACCTGCTGCCTACCCCAGAAGCTGGGACACCAGCAGCAGAAGAAAAATAATTAATCGAATATGATGATGAATCAGCAAAATACATGATTATTGTTTAGTTAATTAGTTAGCTTTTGCTCTCCTGTTTAAAATTATTAACATTTATAGTAAAGTACAGCATATTCCTATTTTTATTTCTATACCACAAAAACTCAAAAAGAAACCCAGGGGCTAATCCTTTTTATTTAGGACTCTTGGATAAGCTTCTTTTTAAGGTCAGCTTCTTCTTGAATTTAAACCCACTGGGGTTCTTTTCAAGGTTGAAACAGTTGTTCAATAGACCTTTCTCACGTTTTTTTATTTAGTTAAAAACCTGATGTTCTCGCTCTGTAAAAGACAGATATGGAAAGAGCAGGTCAAAGTTAGCACATACCAAAAATTTAGCGGCATAATATTGAAAACTATTGCACTGGTAAGGTTTTTGAAGACAAAATAAACTCCAAAAATTTTAAAGAGAATGTATGAGAATTTGCATGGGAACGAGGCGGGGAGGGCATCAATGCCCACCAAATTCAAAATTCTCATACATTATCTGTTAAATTTTCTGTTTTTGAAAACTTTACCAGCGCCACATTTTGGAGTATTAAATCACCAAATTTTCGGTACTTACTAATTCTGACCTGCTCTTTTCATTTCTGGCATTTACAGAGTGCTAGCGTCACGTTTTCAAAAGCGTGATAAAGGTCTATAAGGATTTTCCTGCAAATTTTGTCCAGAGAAAGTTTATTTATTTTATAACTATCTAGGATTCTAGGACTTTTACAGAGCAAATTCAGTACACATGTTAACACAAAAGCCTTAAAAACTGGGTTCCCAGCTTTTAACTCAACATAGCAATCAGGGATTTTTTTAAAGATTTTCATGGACCTTCTCCAGCAATTTTTACATGTAAATACTAACTTTCTTGTTATACAGCTGGCCAAAACTTCACAAACTTTCAACAATCCCCAATGATTTTCAAGAAACACAGAAAAACCCTGAAAATGTTTCGATATGAATAGAATGTGGCTCACTCTGCTAATTAATCTCTTTTAAAACTGTTCATTCCAAAATTACAGAATTGAGTTATTAAATGTTAATTGGTTAGCCTGAGTTAGAGAGCAGAATCAACCTTGCCTGCTTCATGTGACCAGGTCATTGTCAGTACATAATACAGTACATGGCTGTGTACATATAAAATAAATTATATTAATTAGGAGTGCATACATTGTAACTGATACTCTAATAATAGACCCTTTTCCAGTTCCCAAAGTAACTGCTAAACACATGCATTACAGCACATTATAGGACATAAAAATGAGGCTTAGCCTGCGCAATTTGAACAAAATTGTCTAGACCTACAAAGTGAAGCAAGTTTAGTCACGAGTGGCCAGAGAATACTAAGAAATAACTATATGCCGGATAAGTCAAACAAAAAATATGTAATTCTGACTCAATATAACTGTTATAATTGTAATGCTAGTTTTAAACAAAAGATGGAACTTCCAAAGTGTAAACAGCAAGAGATTGGTGATCATTGCTCAGGGTTAGCCTTGACTTGGTGCAAAAAGCTTGTTCAGCAGCAAATTTGACAACTGGAAACTCATCTATAAACTGGTTTCAGATGTACCCTCCTTGAACCAACGACTTTCTGCTTCGGATATTGGATTTATTTAATGATATACCTTTTTTCAGCTCTTTGCTTTCTTTCTGAAAAAAAGTAAAGGAAATTGAAGTGGTTAACAATCAGTACATCTGCTTATACCTATAATTTGTTCATGAATGTACTAAGTGAACTGTAGTACTTTATATATCCCACATGACATAGTCTACCCATGATTCTTACAGGAATAGAAAGATAGAACTTCATCAAGCTAACAAATGTAGAGTGGAAATTGAGTTAAATGAAACATTACTGTTTACATGTACATGTTACAGATTTAAGTTTCATGTAAAATACATTTTTAAGAGCATTGCACAAGCAATGTCATTTGGGGGCTAAAGCAACCAGGATGCAAAAGTCAATGAGATTGTTACAAAACAAACAGGATACAATGCTGTAACTTTACATGTACGTGAGAATGCAACATTTCCATCATCATCCTTAGAAAACAGAAAATGAAAAGTGCAGTTTTAAAGTTTTATAGAGAACAGACATGAGCAGCATAATGTGGTTTAAAAATGGAACTTCAAATTCTTCTCATTCAGAAACTTCGTCCAAAATATAAAAGAATAAATGAGTTGCACACAAAAGAAAAAAAAAGTAAATGGAAAGTGTGAATTTTAGCAACTTACGGCCCTCAGTTTGATACAAATTAAACATTGCAAGCAGAGGGCAATTAATAATTTTATCTTAAGTTCTATTGTTTCAACATCTATGTTGCCTTATGCAATTAGAACATGTACAATGATTAGAAAAATATTCACTCCAGTCTAATTGTTTGGAACAATTGAATTATTTAATGCAATCTAAAGATCAGTTGCATGAAAACCTGATTTAATTAGCATGTTGAACATCAGCTGTCAAATTAAATACAATAGGTAAAAAATAAAACCAACACTGGGCCAACTGGGATTAAAAGCTTTGTATTTTTTGCCCTTGAAATGTCTTTCACAGAAATATGCTTTTCATGATACCAAGAGTAAAGACAAATTGACCAAAATTTATCAAGCTTAAACTGCTAAAAAACATTATATTCTGCTTTATAACTCAAATGTTTGTGAGAATGATTGGTTTCTATGGCAGAGAAGAAAGCTATCAAACAAATTGCAGCCCCTGTCGCTACCTGCCGCAGGTCAGACTCAATGTGTCGTCTTTCAAGAAGCCTATTTTCAATGTTTAGGGTATCTTGTCCCAATAGTTTCCAATGAAAGAACAAACTATTAGTGATATAATAGTTCTGTAGTGGGCTATAATCATGTTTTGAAATACATGTAAGAAAAGGTGACTCCAGAAATTTAGAGTCCTGAAAATGATGCAATTTTGTGCATCTGGTAACTTTAAAAAACTTGCCAGTTGAATTGCTGGGGAAAGGCGGTACAGCTATGGGGAACGTCGGTACAATGTACCAGTGTACCTGCCTTAAGAAAAACACTGCAGAACTTAATTATTAGTATAAAATAAGTTGATTAGTACCACGTGCAGTGTGTGATAAGCTAGTTTTCTGCAAGAAAATTTTATAGTGTTTTCCAAAATCTAACTTAAGTTCTGGAGGGTGATTTTTGATAAGGAATTTATTAACATTTCAGTCTGTAATTCTGAAAAGTCCTGTTCTGTGAGTTTCGGGAATAAAAAAACTGCAGGCCTTTTGAAGCCAAAATGATTCTCATAAAAACATACAACTTTACCTTGTGTTTCTATCTTGAGAAAATGTTATCCTCCTCATCAGCATCGAGTGCTTCCAGGAGCCAGTCATCTTGATGGTTTGGACCCCCATTCTTTTCTCTCCCTTTTGGAAACTGCCTATATTCCAGCAGCTTGAACCTTCTCCTCTCTTTAGCATCATCTGGCAATCCCAAGATGCACTGCAGCAAACCAAACACTATGCAGTATATGCCACACACACCGGCAGCACACCGGAATACAACTACTGGACCATAGAGCTGATACAGCAATGCAACCCCAACTCCTCCCACAAAAGTTCCAAATAACTTATACACCATCACAAATACAGTTTGCATTGTTCTTTCCATACCGTTAGGAGTTGAAACCATAGCATATGATGCACAGGCATGCCACATTGTAGTTTGTGAAAGTCCATGCAACAGTTCTATTGGAATTATAAGCCACTGGTCTCTGATGTATGAGAAGTATAAGAATCGGACCCCATAAGACAGCATTGACAAGAACATTATCCATTCCTGTCCGATGCATCGGATTAGATATGGTGCTAAAACATGCATGAAAAGTTCTGAAAATCCAATGGTTATCAGAATTAGTCCCATAGCCATTGTCGATGCATTAATGTCTTGCAAGTACCACATCATGAAATTACTGTGCAGTGATTCAGCAACACCTATTGCCCATAAAATCAAAAGAAAGCTCAATATATGAATATCACAACATAGAAACTGGCATGTACTAGCAAAGCGAAACTGCCGCGGGGCCTGATGGTTGTAAGTTTGAAAAAGTGTTCCAAAAATAAATGCAGCAGCACCAAAAAAGGCAAAAATATAAAAATGCAAGTAGAAACTGTTTTTCAATCCCACAGAGCAGCCATAAAAAGCAATGGCCACTGCTGTAGTCCCAGCACCAACCATAAAGCCAAAGGAGCCCCAAGCTCTGTTTGCCGCCATGCTATTTCCTCTGCTCCACTGCAGAATGTCAGAGGTCAGGCTATCACTTAGACTCTTTATTGGAGAAGAAACAAACTCAGTAACAAGAATTAAGATTAGTAAAAGCTTAAAAGTAGGATCTATTTGGAAGCCAATCATTTGAAACCAATTATATTTTTTGATGTGGCTTTCTTGTGATGGACTAGTGATATTACTTGGCACGTGAACGATGGAGTCCGACAATGGTGTGTGCCCTCTTAACCTTGACGAATGATTCCGAGGGACCACGGCAGATTCATTTTGTTGTGAAGCCAGAATAATTCCGTCCCTGTTGCTTCGACGTCTACGAGAAGAATCCAGAAGATTTGAAAGAGATTTATCACTATCGTACGAGTAATTCTTCGCTTGAGATGAATAAGTCTGAATTTTATTTTCTTCTTCAGTTTCAACGAGGATAACAACTTGCTTTCTCGGGCCCGTACGAGAATTGTTAGCTTCGCCACGTGCTCTCGGAATGAAAGGATTCGAGGCGTTCGACTCAGTTGTTCCTGGACTATTCAGGTGCGCTTCTTGACTTCTGTTATAATTGTTTGATCCTGTGTAGTTGATACTGCGTTTTGCGTCGCAAAGGTATGCTCCAAATTTGCTATCGTCCTTATTTGCGAGCCCAAGAGACACATTCAGCGCAATTCCAGCCATCAACATCAAAAGCAAAAAGCATTTGCGTTTGTCCAGTCTCTCTGCACCAAGACACCAAAGTGGCGTGCTCCAAAACGAGATAAAACCTCTGCCAGCTCCAAGCAGCCCTGACTGAAACGCTGTTAATCCAAGAAGGCGAAAGTAAATGGGTAGGAATGGAATTAAACTCGCTAGACTTGCGGAGTAAAATAAATTGAAGATTTTTGGCGCCAACAGAAAGCGATTTATCAGCGACGAATGTCTTTGAGTATGTTTGTTCCACTCGCCCATCTTTTACTCTCTGTTTACTTCGGTCAAAGAACGACCAGCGATGTCGATGATCTATGAGGAACTATGTTGTGAATGAATTATGGAACAGCCACGTCAACAATGATCGTTCTTCCAGACTGATAATTTATGGACATCAGCTGAATAGGTTTTCAGTGATAAGACAACGAACAAGAGATCATCAGATCAGAGCGGGAAAAAAATTAAATACAGTGACGTCATCTCGCTCCAGTCTCTCGCTGTTCCATTTCACTGAAGTAGGGCGACACAACTGTTTGACGCATACAAAACACCGCGATAGGATTTTTCGATTGAACTTTTAGCCAAACTGTTCTTGTTGTCAAATAACGAAACAAAAATGAAGAGGGTTGCCTGAAGGCAAAGCAAAAGTGCTTTTCCCGAAAGTTCGCGCGGCCTCGTGGCTTACATTGTTTTCAGTCAAACAATGCGGTTACAAAAACTGTGAAATCCGTAAATAGTTTTTTAAAATTTATTGCTCCTCAGCAACTTGGACAAAAGGTCACAACCTTATCTGATAGTCCAGTGAAACCATATTAGCCCAGTGGCCTGCGGGACAAGTGACTACATGGTTGTACATTTAGGAAAACATTCCTTACTGCAGTACTTTTATATCGATTCAATAGGTTTCAACGTTTTTGGCCGGCAAAATGTCACAATATGCACTCAGATTTTGTACTGGAATGGTTTAGAAAGACATTCTGGCGGTTTCCGTGGTCACAATGCTACTCATACAATATGCCTCTAACATCAAAATATATAAAAAAGTCTGTTGTTTTTATAGTTTTTGACAGCTCTTCACCTAGATTGTAAGGGTGCAAACTGTAGCTAGCTAGAATTGCACGCGTTTTAGGAACCCCACTGATGATCAGTTGAGAAACAAATCGTTGCCTTCTGTACAATTCAATTCTTAACCCACCCTTGGAAGTTCGATATTTTAAAACCTAAACATGAAATACAAAGTAGTTTTTATAGCCTGCACACCCACGGCAGATTGGCTGAAAACCCATGGGACATGAGTAGCAGGTCACACAGCTTTGAGTTGTAGACAATTTCTGCGTATTTATTAAGATTGCTTGTTCAATACAACGGAAATGGTTTTCAAAGTGATATTAACACTCAGGGCCGTAGCTAGATCCAAAATTTAGGGAAGGCATTTGCCCTGCCTACCTGACGCTAGTTGTGGCCCCACTTTATATCACTACATTCTACTGAAAAAATATTCTTTAAAATCAACTTCCG
>JAOBYE010721689.1:0-25019 GCA_025403585.1 Parazoanthus swiftii
CGAGCGCTTAGGCGCGAAACTCAGAGTCACAGAAAATCGATGTGTCATCTTTGATTTTTTCAATTTCCGTATACATATATATATACATGTAGGAAGATTAAAAGATCAGTTCACAGTTCCTTCATCAGAAAGTTTGTATAGCAAATTCCGACTATTCACCATTTATACGGTGTAGTGTAATGTTATGTAAGTACGTATTTTAACTTAGGCTGCCGTATGCCTGCATCCAGACGCCAGCTCGTTGCGTTTGTTGAGTGTCCCCAAGTCAGGCCGACAAATGATGTAATATTTCTCGAGTGTGCAGAGTTGACACCATTTGGTTTTGTTGTTGTATGCTTTGGCTTCACGGATGATCACCCATTTGATGTTAAAATGCTTTCATTGGTCTTTTGATTTCCAGACGTATTTGCTTAGTTCGGTGTTGTTGCGCTTGTTTGCGTGCCTGAAGGTCGTTTTTTGTCCGTTGAAGCGCTCTTTGAGGTCATTCTTGGTCAGGCCAATGTACGTCTCTTTCGAGTCATCATCTTCTGTTGTAACTGTCGCTTGATAGATGACAGATTTTCTAAGGCACTGGCTGTTGAGTGGGCAGTCTGCTGGTTTTCTGCAGTAACAGGTCTTTTTCTAGCTTTCTTGTTCTTTTTTTTTTGCTGTTGTCGCGGATTCTCTTGTTGTGGCCGTCGATGATATTCTTTACGTTCGGCATACAACTATAGCTTAATTCCAGCGTGTTGGTGTTGTATATCTTGTGGAGGGGGTGACCATGCGGGAAACTTTGTTTAACGATTTTGTTGTGGTTTCCATTTTCTGTGGTGAAAAGCAGATTGCTTTTAAGACGTCTGATGTTGATGGTTGTAGTTCACAAGCTGGAAATGTTGATGTTGCCTCGTGTCATCTTAGTTGCGAACATGACAGCAGTGGATATCTGAAATTGAAACATTCACTGTGTTGAAAATGTGTGTTCAATAATATTAAAGATAAGGATAGCCAAGCATAGCTAATAAATGAAAAAAGGATTACAGGACGGTCAAGCGTAATGAATCATACACAAGGGTGGTTAGGCATGGTCATTGCAGGGACGGTAAATGTATGATCAATTACCTTCTTATGTTCAATATTTTTCAGTATGATGGTTAACCCATTTTTTGGAAATTTTGGAAAGGCAGCCTTGTAATAATTGTCCTCTTTATTTTTCCTGGATCTGCTATATATTGTATCACTATTACTTTGGAGATCTCTTGATTTGATGAGCCTAAAACAAAACGTGGAGAAAACAATAAGAAATGGTTATAATGTAAGTAGCAAGATTGAGAAAGGAGCTGATAATGATAATATGAAATATTGTATATATCGGTTTTATTTCAAGTGCTTTATCCGAGTGTTTATAAACATTTTATAAGTGCAAACTCGGAGTAACTGATAAGTGAAGGAGTAATATTTGAGTGTAAACACTTCCTTGATCAGGCTTTGAGAAAGCAAACCTGTTTTGTTAAAAAACATTGCAATGACTGGGAAATGTGACCTAACTCACCGGCATCAAACTACTTTTTCTCCACTGTCTTGAGATCGCACGAGGAAGAAAAAGCTGCGCGTGCATGACGTAATTCAAAATGGCGCTGATTTGGAAGAAACGGTCAAATCATCCCGACATAGAAGCTGAGCCCATGACACGATTAGGATTGCGTTCTCCAAACTAATTATTGCTTCAGCGTTGCTTATCCAAACGCCAGAACCAGCATCATTGCACTCTAAGGAATCCAAAACTGTTAGGTAATCACCTCCTTTGGTTTAAGTAAATATTGCTTTGAATTTATTTACAAATATTTTCTTATTCTTGAAGAGCAAAGTCTGAATATTGACTGATTCTCACAAGACAATCTTTTGTATTATCTGCTAACATGCTGCCGTGCATGTTTGAGATATTAGATGGACAAACATCTGTGTTTCATCCGCGTCCTTTCTTGCTTCTGCTTTGCACCATCACGTGAGACACCGCAGATAATCAAAATCTTTTCACCGGCATGTTGAGCAATTCTTGTTTCACTTGCAGCACTTGATATTGTTTCCTTGGCAATGGTTTAACATGCTGGCTATTGTTTTTGTATGAATTGTATCTGCTTTTGCTGTTTCAGGTGGTGGCATAATCTTTAAGTACAGAATTTCTTTGCAAATGTCCAATACCTATGGATCTCATGGAGTAATCTAGTCGTCTGCTTACTTCAAAACTTTTTGGGTGAGAAAATTTCGTGTCTCCAGCCACAGTTCTCGCAGAAAGGACGAAGATTTAAGGCAAATCCACGCCTTTTCACGAAGTTTCCCATCAGCGTCGCACTGAACTGACCACAATCAGAACACCCTAGTAAAGACAATGTATTACTGAGAAGCTTGGTATTGCAAACTCCAATCCTGATACCTTTGAGTCTTCTTCAAGAAGATTTCTCATAATATTTTCAAGTTTCGATTCAGAGGTATTAGTTTTGGGTAAAGAAAGCGTCGTACATGTTAAGACACAGACTTGTTAGTCCTTGGTTGATTGTTCAAGCCACGTGTTACTTCAGTCACTTCCTGATTCGAGTCTTTCTTAGCATATTTACCTGACGAGGTGTTAGCAAGCGAATTTCCTGAAAACTTTCGTTTTGGACGCCATATTGTAGAATGCAGAATGTGACAAGAATTTAATCACGAGAAACTGGAGAAATAAAGCAAAACAATCACACATTCGAACGTAAACGGCAAGTTATGCTACCGTCGTGATTGGTAAATGTAGTGTCACTCCAACAAGTTATAAACAAATCCGTTGTTCTTCGCAACGAGATACTAAGTTGTTTAAATAATCAGGGTAAGTATTTTCAGCAAAAAATAGAAGCCTGGCGTTATTCAATAGAAGATTTCGGGCCTGGAAAGCGAGAATATATTTTTGGGTACTTTCTCACATTTCACCAAATATTTATATCATACCACATTTAAGTGTTTTAAAAAGCACCGCCCTCAAATAAGCGCAGAGGCAAAGCCTCTGTCTTTAGTTGGTACTCATTTTGGTTAGTTTCTTAACAGTTTTACCATTAAATGGTTTGTGTTTCTTTAACAAGATTGTTAAGTTCGCCACTCTATTTCTTGTGGTAATGGTGAAATCTCTCGGTTGGTTAAATAACGCCATCGTCTTCAACTTCCATCTGTAGTATCGGCATTCTGTCGCTGCTGCCTAGTTTCACATACCAGTGCTGGAGGATGATATTGATAGATAGTTCCAAACTGGTTTATCGGAAAAACCTACTCAATTAGGGGTGTTCCTAAAGCTACTTTTACAAGGACAACTGAAAGCAATGATAAAAATGTAAATCAACAATATTTGGAACTACATTTTATAGCAATCACGGAGTTTAAGCAGCAGTGCTTTTTATGTCGGCTACATCAACCGGAATTGAACCATGCAAGCTTGCTTATTAAACTAATTTCTTTGCAGTTTATCGTCCCTTTTAACGACGGCAGTGTTTCATATTTGCATCAACATTGCACGAATGTTAACTGATGTAACGGGGAGAACAGTTTGACCAGTTTGTGCGTGAGAGCAACTGCAGTTTGATATTTGCATTTGTTCTTGAAGGCACGTCAAAATGCACTAGAATTTGTGGTTGCTGCGAAAAAGAATAGGAAACGTCTATTAACATACTTGTCTTCTGGCCAATTAAAATTTCTTTCGGGGCTCTTACTATTTACTTCTGAAGTGAAGTGCCTGATTTGGTTCTTTTCAGCAGTTTGAAAGACCCTTGGAATAAGTGCGCTATTTATCTATTAGACTTTTAGGCCAAATGTAATAAACTTACCACCCGTAAATTTAATACACTGACCAACAGTAAATATATCCCAGTTTAACACTAAATGTCATAAAACTTATTTTTCCAAATTCGTGACAGCAAATAGTGATATACCAACAAAAGTTTTTCGGAAGGGTACTTAGAACAAAAAAAATACTTAGAAAGCAATGATGTCATGTCACGTGACTTCTGAATTGTGTTAATATGGGATTATTTCTATTCCATTTTGACTTGTTGCGTTGCTAAGTAGGATTAGACCTTCACCTATGTGTTATACGCAGTGTTTGATGCCTCTCAAGTGGGTGACGAAATTTGGAAGCCAGGAACTGCTGAAGCTGGTGACTTACGCGTTTCATTCGTCTCCACTGGCACTCCCGCATTTCTACCAGGTTAAAGCCTTCTTCACAGATATATTGTGAATTGTTCTCCATCTCTTGACGCAGTTCACCCATGGACTTTTTACGCTTTTCGTTAAAGACTTTTCCCTTAGTGAGGTGACAGTTATGACCGTGCCAATAACAGCCTGTGAAAGTAAAACGAAAGTTGATAAGGCTTTGGGAAATGACTTGACGCGTCATGGCTGACCATGGGATATTACATCTGACCCTAAGTGTCCAGACTGTCTGCTCGGCTTGAGCAGCGCCTGCTGTGGCTGTTTAGACCAATACGAGAGCGGCAGTCACGACCGCACAGATCGCATATGTGTATTGACTCTTGTCTGTTGGTTGAAGATTCATTTCTGCGGGCGCAGTCTCTGCTGCCGCCGCTGATAGCTAAGACTAAAGACTAATGTAAAAGATACTGTGCCTGTGGCAAACAATTGCCTGCAGGTATAACTGAAGATAAAAACCATAGTTTTAGTTTTGAAGGGTCTTTGTTGTTTAAGGGCTTATATGTACATGTTTTTACTTTTTATAAACATTTTTTTTCTTGAATAAATTTTATATCTATTAGTAATTATTTCATTCACAAGATCCAACCAGTGACTGATGCATGCAGTGTGGAACCTGTGTCCGAATGGTAATCTTTGTACAAGTGTTCTTTACAAATATCGCATTCTTCTACAGAGTTAATAAGACATTAGCTGTTTAATATCTTGATAAAACATACTTTATATATAGCAAATAATTCAAGATATTTGAAAAAACTTTGAATATTTACAGTAATAAATTTTTGTTGATTTGTGTAAGAAGTATGTACATTTTACTGGACAAACATCAACCATTCACGGTTCATCAAAAGAAACTGTTTTTTAAAACAAAATCATTAATTGACATTCCTTAGTGGCAGGGCCAAGAGTCAATTGATTGGAATAAGTTTTGTTGGCTTTTGTTTTCAGACGCACTGCAGCAACCTCCAAAACCCAAGGCTCCAGGCAGACAGAACTAAACCCTTGGTGCATTGCGATGTATTTTACCAGTGTGCCATCCTCTTCCATCTTTTCTATGCAGCAACTGCATTCTTGCTCTTTGGTCACATTTTCCAAAGAAAAAGAAAAAACATTAACAGTGCGTGAAATATTAACAGTAAACACGATCTGCAGAAATCTAGCGATTTGCTACGCGGATTTATGAGAAACAAAAGATAATATATCATCAAAGATACTTCAGCTGTAAACACGTGAAGGTTAACAAACAAGAACATGAAATAATATCTGAATTATTTCATATTTGTCTTGATTTGCAGCTTCATTCAATGGTAATGCTCAGTGTAACATTCACACCCGCGATTCAGACCAAATGAATCTTTTCAAATGTCATCTACAAAGAAAACTAGTTTAAAAAACCTACCATGTTTCAGTGTTGATTTCTCCTGTTTTTCTCTTCTGGACAAATTGTTCTTCTTCACGAGCAACTCGTTCGGAAACTCATGATCTTCTTTTACGGTTCCTAGTGGCCCTATAGATTCATCATAGGAATAAAATGAAGAACATATACTTCCCTCTGAGACATTTACAATTTTTGTATGAGAAAGTGTGAAAGACAAAATCACACGTCTAAACAAGGGTTGAGTCATTGACATCACACACACAAGAAAGCTGCTTCTTCAGAACGACGGGCTCAGGTGATTCGCAATCTTGTAATGGCGGACGGTTTTTTTGCCGAAATCGGCGCGAAATTTATGGTGGTTTGGGTGCTCAGATAAGTTTTATTTTTCCAGGTATGTTTTTTCTATCCATTGTCCTTCGACTGAAAAACAGTGATCGGTTTTCGCCGTAGTGGCATTTTAGCTTGTGTTAAAACAACTATTTTGAATAACCAACTTCATTTTCTGCAGTTGTATAGCGATTGTTTTACTTTTGTAAACAGTACCATACAATGCATGCTAAGAATAGCAAGGTCAGCGACAAAGTTAAATGTCGTAAATGAAAATGATGGCTATTTGTACTTTTTTTGTACTTATTATTGATTTCAGCTTATATATGTTTCATATTTTAAACATTAGCAAAACCTTTTGGGAAACAATCATCTCTCCAGAGTGTTTTCTGCGCTCCTGGGCTTTTCGGCAAGTATCTGCTTAAGCTTGGTTTGGGTATATATTCTGTTGGCTTACTAATTTCTCCACCAGCGCTTCTCCTTTTCTTTTCAAAATCTTTTAATCTTCGATGTGCTGACTTGATGTGCAGAATTCATTTATGACAACATCCTGGCCGAACAGATATTCCTTCGCTTCCTTCGCTTGGGAGACAATAAACATTTCTGCAGTGTTTGCAGTTGTAGGAACTCCTTTGTCATTCTGCGATTGGTTTCAGCGATAAGTTGAAACAAACTATTTCCATCTGGGGACATGGGAGCACATATTGGTGCGTTTGAATCCCTTTTTTGTTGTAAGTCTAAATCACTAGATGATCTCATCATTGACACTAATAACGCTAAAACTATCGATAAACTAAAACGATTTGAACACAGTTTTGAAAGCACGAAGCAATTTTCGAAGCAGTGAAATATAAAGCATGCATTGTGGGGTTCGTACTTCATGTATTGCCCTGCAAAATGAAACAAAGTGGGTTCAAGTCCACTACTGCATGACATGCCCTGCTGGAAAGCGAAATGTGCCAATATAGGAGCTGAAAAATCAGGAAAACAACTGCCACAACAGGCACACTCAACTAGATCATCTGGGCTTGCACCCAAATAAGGGTACTGAGTGGATAGCACTATTCCTGTCTCAGTCAGGTTGAAATCATTGTGTTCCTTGGCCATTAAAGTTTTGTATTTGAGCCTAGCAACTGGCTCATTAATAATCCCCCCATTGAGATGCTTTGGTACAAATGGGTGGGTTGTAGTTCAAAATGGTGCTTACAAGGTTGTCAACAGCTTTCTTGTTTCTAATTTGCTCATCATCATAAATCTTTTTTACCTCAGCCAGCATTCTGGAGGGAGGTATGACACCTCTTCGTGTTTCCACCCAGGCTTCATTGTTTGATTGACCAATTGTTCTTGCAATTTCTTTTTTCTGTGCGTTGTTCAAGCTAAACTCATTCAGAGATAAAGAACACTTCTCTGGCAAGACAAATGGGGGAATTGGTTTTTTATTTCATTTGCGAGACTTGAAATGGTATGTGGCTGCTCAGCAATATCTGCACTGGTAATAACTTCCTCAGTATTGAGCACCCTTGTGTCTTCAGCAGTGTGGATCTTATTAAGGAGGGACGGTAAAGCTTGTGATATCTCTGGTTTTACAGATGCCAGGGTGCGAGATTTAAGCTCGTTGCCGTAACGTTGTTTCACGAGCCTTGGGAGGTCAGGGTGGACTAACCTTAGCCAGGTGAGCACAATAAAATTTTCTAAGGACGGGGTTATGTCTCAATTTTCGTGAAGGCCATGGTGCGTTGGTATAGATCCTCTGGTCGTTCGTTATGTTCAAGTTTTGTGTTATAAGTGAAATCGAGAAAGTGGGCGCCAGTGGCCTGAAAGCTGAAGTGGAGACGGATAGCGGTCCAAATAGAGTCTACTGAGGTAGAGTTTTTGATTCTGGTGTTTTTGGAATGACAGGACAATCATTTGCGATCTGGCCTAGCATTAAGTCGAGCATACTGACCTTCTATTGTGCTGTGCGGTGCTTGGCTTCTGGAACCAAAAAGCCGTCGTTAGTGAAGCCCCAAAGGAGATTATTTCTTGTCTTTTTCTGGCACTTGGCTCCATCAACTAAAAATGGGGCGAAATGTGGATCCAAAGACAATGTTCTGGCGCCAGTTTTCGAAGGAATTACCCGTTTCCGACTTTGTTAGGCACCACTGCTTCGGTGCTCGGGGAGTAGCTGCCATGGTTATACTGTGGGCTATCCGTAAGACAAATTTGGCGGACTTCTTTGATTATTTTTGGAGACGTGAATGAAAGGAAAAGGGGGCCAAGAAGAGTATCTGCTCCAAAAGAGCTATTTTTCACTGTTTTTCTTACAAATTGTTTAAAAAATTGCTAACAATGACTGCTAAAGTTCCTTGACCTTTAAAACGAAGGACAAGTTCATTTTGGTGGTAGAT
This sequence comes from Parazoanthus swiftii, assembly GCA_025403585.1. Taxonomy (NCBI): domain Eukaryota; kingdom Metazoa; phylum Cnidaria; class Anthozoa; order Zoantharia; family Parazoanthidae; genus Parazoanthus; species Parazoanthus swiftii. Next base: position 8,296 of record JAOBYE010721689.1, read on the forward strand.
ACGTGTTTTGTACCAAACCGAGCAATCACATCTCGTTTAACAGCAGAACCTACCTAGGGCTTTATTGATTCTTAGTTATGAAACGTACTTTGTATGTAGATGCGCCAGAACCTGCACAACATAAGTATCATTCGTTGCACATAAAGGGGCAACACTTGTTTCTAAAAAACGACCAGCTCCAGGTGAAAATGATGCAAATAGCAATAAAGTCAGCCGAAAGAAGACAGTTCCTGAGATGAAATGGCCAGTCTCAAACGAGTCGAATCAGTCAAAATGAAGAACGTTGGATTAACTTTGGTAAAACTGTATAGGCAGTCGGAGTAGTTTACAACAGTGTCAAATGTATCAAAGATAACTGGGTTGAACCAAGTCGATTCGCCAGCTATCACAACCAAACGTTAACATTCATCAGGCTGAATGATCTTCCCTGCCCAGTTTGCTGCCATCACTCTCTTCAAGCTCTTCTCCCTCTGGTTTGGGTGCAGGTTTCTTCTTTGCGGTTCTTCATACCTTCTTTATCTAAGTTCAGCTCCCTGCATTTGGTGGAGAACCTGCTTTTCATGTTGGACGATCTTTTGTTGTGCGTGCTGGTTCCCTTCACTGACTTTACAGGGGAGAATAGTCTTGCTGTTGCTTCCAGGTGAGCTACAAAACTAAGCTAAACACAGTAAATAGAAAAAAAATAAAACAACAGTTTGAGTTTTAAACACGAACTAAGAATTTTTTTGAGTCAACTAAACCAATGATGACCATGTGCAAAGATATTTGAACATTCTAACCCTGAGCTAGAGTGAGCTGATGGTTGTGGCGTAGCCCTGGAAGTTTGTGATGGCCCTGTTGCCTTTGATGTAGACGAAGGCATGGTGCTCGTGGATTTCAACGCTGGCATGGTAGTGCTGAATGTTGCCGCTGGCGTGTTGGTCTTTGCTGGTAGCAAACGTTTTCAGATCCACTATTCTTGTGAAGGAGGAGGTGGTGGCAACGGCAGTGGTGGTGGCACAAAGAATATTTTGACACTACTACTTCCGGTGGCAATGTTGTCTTCGGAGTAGTGCTGAGTTCTGGCGAGGGTGCTATGACCAATTCCCTGCATGTTTGCCAGTGGCGTTGACCTGCTGTCGGCTCGTGGGGGAGGAGCAGGGGGTGGTGATTGTTGTGCTTGCTTGTTAATAATCAGTTAATGCATAATGAATGCGTTTACCTCGTTTTTTTTCTTATTCAAGTTTTTTTAGCTTGTTCCCTTGCCAGCTTTCTGTTTGTGGCAGCATTGGCTAATCTTTTTATTTTTTGTTTCCGGGATTACAACAGAAATAAAAGGTAAATACTCAGTATACAATATTACGTTACCGTATTTGCCCATGTATAATACGCACCCTAACTTGAAACCGATTTTGAAAAAAAATATAAACAGTGAAATCACAACACGTTTCAAGTCCAGTTTTGATGGTGATTTATTTACATAAACTTGAATATTTTGCAGTAAAATTCTGATATTTAGTCTTACACTGTTCAAAATAATAGTACTGAACAAAGATAGTTCAACTTTAAAACAATGTCAGATAATTTCTAAAAGCGACAACAACACATGTCACGTACCGGTAATAATAATACCGTGGTGCACGTTCTACACAGTTTTAAAACCTTCAAATTCAGATTCATCCGAATCCGTATCTGCAAAGAATTGCAGCAGAACATCATCGTTCTCATCGTTTTCATCACTCTCATACACAAGATGATCTTGTGTTTCGTCCAAATTGTTGGAAATGCCACACTTGAGGAACGCTGAGGCAATCATCTCCGCGGGAATCTGATGCCATGCTTCGGCGACCCACGAACAAATTAATCCTTTTGAAGCCTTCTTTTTTCGTCCACTCGCCGTAAACTCATGGATTCCATCTGTCATCCAATTCATCCACATTCTCCTCACATTGTCCACAGCTTCATTCTCTCGGTATCCATCCATCCCTTGTGCTGGGCTGAAATTACTACTCCATGAGTATTGTTCAGTTTGGGAAGTGTTTTGCGTTTGAAAATATACATTGGCTTGAGGTTTGACCCATCTGCTGCACACGCCAAAACAACTGTAACGCGGTTCTTCACAGTTATCTCCCCAACATTGCTGATCGTTCTACTTGGAGGCATGTTCGCAACTAGGTGAAGAGGGTAATCGTGCTGTTGGTGATGTCTGATCACGTACTGGTGGAAGTTCCCGATCTTTTCTTCGTAGTCATCCGGAAGTCGCTGCGCAAGTGCGACTCTCCACAGCTTACACGCTGTCTCTTGCTCTAATTCTTTCTGTAGTAAATTTGATCACGTCAGCACAAAGCTCAAAAGCGCTGAAAATCGCTGACTGAAACAGAAAAAATTGCTCTTTAATTATCTTCTGAAAATGCCGACAATTTATGGCGACTTTTCTATTCACATTGTCGGTAGTGCATCCGTTGACCAGCAGCTCAGGTATGACTACGACGAAGAAAATAGTTTTTGTCTGCAGCTGCACAAACTGCAACTAGAAACTGTAACTAGAGAAAACACAACTTAAGAAAATATCAGATACGAGGGTACCTACCATGTTACTTGCAGTCACACGCGAAATATTTCAAAAATGCAACATTTGTTTGCTGTTTGCAGAATGCAAACGCACTGATTGAAAGAGTAAGCACGTGAACACGGCGTATCGGGATAGCTTTGAGGCCACCTCTGTATTTGCCCCAAGGAGACAGGTTCTATATTTTCTGACTATAAGCTCTCTTACATTGTACTGTTCCGCAACAGCTTTGGATAGAGTCCCGAACGTGGAGAGTTAGCTGGATCAGATTGCACTGCGGGGATTCAAAGATTGTTCAAATGGCTTGTAAGCAACGCATTTGCTGCCTTTAGTTCCTGAACCTCTGCCTGCAAGTCTTTGCAGCAGGCTCATTCTCTAACATTTGGAGATGATCGTTTTACAGACAAAGGTGCCAGTGGGACAGCCCTTGGTCGTTTCACGCCAACTGTTGGCCTGTCTTGACTGTTTTTTGAAGTTTGCACCGGCGTAACTGTTTGTTGTGGTAAAGAGCTGACAAAGAAACTTCGCTTCCTCTACATCAATATCTGACATGGGTGTGTCAACGCCATCATCAAGATCTAAGTAGGGAGATCAACAACAATAAGAGTTTTAAACTTTGAAGTACAGAAAATAAGCCTTTTCCTGCAGAAAAATTCAGCATGGATAGCAGAAAGGAAAGACTGGGTAAATTCATGTCTAAATATAAAGACAACGATGATATAAATTAGTTTTCAACAACATTCTATGTTATCTTCCGACTAAAGAACACTAACAGGTTAGTATATAAAAACAGTAATGTTTAAATAAAATGAGATTAACAAGCATTGATCAAAAGAAAGAGCTAAGGAAACGAGGCTCACAACTGGTTTTGTACAACGGATTAAGCACCACTTCAAGCTATTAATCTTTGCTGTCTTATCGCCCTAAAAGGTGTGTTTCTTAGCCCTAACGTAGTGAAATTAAAACTTGTCGCAACATTGAAAATAATCCCCTAGTGTGCATTTGTTACTAAAAACAAATACAAAATGTCAGATATTTCAGTTTTAAATTGATAAATGGTGGTGCTATCATCCCATTTTCAATCTTGCTTTCCTCTACTATGAGTCTACAGTTGTCTTCAATGAATTGTACCGAAAAATACCCTGGGAATTGAGTTTTCATTTTAAGGAAAGTAACTCAAAGCAAAAACATCTCTCTTTGACATGTGCAGAAGTCGAGCATTTAAGAGCATACATGTTTGGCATAAATACCCAAAAACATAACAATAAGGATGACTACTAGTTTTAAGTTTTGTGTTACTAGAGTAAACAAGCCTTTACAGTTCAGTTTATAAATCAAACAAAATCTGCCCCTTAGAGTCTGTTTGCCACTAATGAAAGTCATTCCCTCTTTAATTAATTGATTAATACTTTGCATGTTTCAAACTTTTCCAGGAGATATTGTAAAATGTAATTGTAAAAATAATGGAAAAACGAATGTATAAACAAAATTAGCACAATATGTGAAAAGGATGTAGTATTTAATACAGCAACTGTTTTATAATTTAATGCTTGAAGGTATTAAAAAACGTCTTTCATGCCAGCAAATGTTAGTTCCGAGTTGCACGTGGCTAGCTGTTCGGTCCGGTTTGTGAGCGAGCAAACTAACTTAATATTGGAGTTATAAACTTGATAACCTAGTGCACAAAAATGAGTTCTGCTAACGCCTTTAGATCGCTCAGTTATTCAGTTCAAAACAACAGGAAATTCTTCAAAAGTCAGCTTAGACAAAATTGCGGAAACTATTTTTTTCTATTAAAAAACTTAAAATTCATTATTTGTCAGCCTTCCAATCGATCGAGCGATCTTCGGCATAGCGCCTGATCGTGTACGACCGTTTTGAAAGCCAGTCTTGTAAAACTTAACGAACCACTCTGGTTATTCCACAACAATGACACATTAGTCTGTTGTTGTCTGTGGAGGCCATTTTTAAAATAAAAACAAAACAAAACAAGACCAGAAATGCCTCCTCTGCTAGCAGGAAGGCATGTAACCAAACAATAAAAAATGGCGCGCTTTAAATTGTTGTCTTTATTATAAACATAATCTCGTGCCTAATTTTAAACAGTCTTCAAAAACATCGAACAATCAAACTTACTTCTTTCGACAAGCCTGGTTGGAGGTCTTGGATTTCTTCTGTTCTCCTTTTTTTTTTTTTTTTTTCATTGTAAAAAAAAATCTACACGAGACACTGCAACTTCAAAGAACACGTTTGAGACAAATTTGCCTAGCTTAAACAATTTTACAACCTTGGCAATGTCTTATAGCGTATTACAAAATATAACTGTTTTGGGGACACTTGCACCCATTTCCTACATCAGATGGACCAGCCAGTCTAGTCGTACTTGCATACCGCCTTTCTCATTTTTTTCCCCTCCGGTTTCCTAGCGCTCTTCAATTTATTCTTTTCGTCTTAGTTGCTGAAGGATCAGCATCTGCTTGCTCAACAGTTTTGGTCGAACTTGTTTACCGACACCCAGGTTAAGCCAGCTGTTCCTTGGATGCTTTGCGCTTGAGTGATTAAACACCTGTTTTACTGCATTTACTTACACGGACTTCTCGGTTTGCCCCAAGCGGGAGGTTCTGATCTTCGCGAAAAGCAATTATTCTTGCTTTTTTCCCTAGCTCGACTGATAAAGAGATCCCTGGCTTCATTTCACTGGCTGTGCGAAAACTAGAAGGTTCCAAAAGTGAAGACCACCTTAAGAAAGACCACGATGACTTGCCAACTTTTAAGTTGTAACTGTATACCAATATCTTTACATTCTTTCACCTCACATTCTATCACAATCCAACAGTACTGGCTTGACACGTATCAAAACTAGAAATTCAAAAAAACTATCATCTTTTTCTTTTCGCTCATAGAAAAATCAGCATGATGTTTTAACAGATTTATCAGATATTTCGTCTAGTGTTGGTGTACATCCTTCAAATGTAGAAGCCGAATTCTGACACTCACGGACTTAAGGTTCACGGAAGTTCACCACCTCCACCCCAAGTATTGCAAGGATGGTTCCGACCGCCTTGTAGTCCATATCATACAACATTTTCATGTTACCTATTTAACAACTGATAAATTTTCATTTCCGTTCATGAAGCAATGGAAAAGGCTATACAAATGACCGAAAGCTAAACATAAAAGAAAATGGTTAGTAAAAGGTATTGTACTTGGGAGAGCCGTTTGACTACTTGAAGAAGTGGACGCACCAAATTAATCTTCTCGGTTCCCCAATTTCGTCTTTTTTTTCTTTGTAGGGCTGTTTTGTTTGTCACTAGATTTATCGAATTATCATTGTAAGGAACCTTTTGGAATAACGGAAAAACACACCTAAAAATGTGTACAAAAGCCAGTTTATTTACCTGATACAAAAAAATACTTTTCGCACATGATGATCTGATACAATAGGTCTCTTTAAAAGGGATTGTCAAAGAACGCCAATGCGTTTGTACTGCAGTAATATGAGAGGCCACATAAATATTGAAGTGTTGTTGTGTAATTTTATTGCTTACCTGCGGTATATAATATTCCTTCCGTCCACATACCACACACATACATACTCCGTTTGCAAGAAAACCGCTAACTTGATCTGCTACTTTCAAGTCAATTTTTTTTCGCCATCAGCTAAGTCTTGTAACGTGCTAGGCCATGTTATGTTTAAATTTATTCTTCTACTTGCGTACTAGCTTGTTGTAAAAATAATATTGTTTCGGATTCTAAAGTCGTTAAAATAGCAAAACTTGTTTGTTATTATATATTTTTAGGACCCCTTTGAAAATCATGAAAATGAATAGGGCCTCCTAGTTAATAAATAGGGCATCAACCTTGGCAACATTTTTTTCTGTAGAATTAAAACAGTGGAAAAATTGCTGTAACTGACCTTCCGTTTGGGCCACAGCAAGCGTAAGCTCACAAATACTAAATGTGGTAACGTTTATACGTTTGCCGCTCCATCTGAAAGTAGTGGTCAGTCTAGCCCTAAGTATCTTTGTAACTGTTTAAAGTGGACTAACAAGGCATGATTTGGTAGAAATGGGACAAAAAATGTTACGTTAGACGTCGGAACCATAGCGAACCATGTCACTACCACCGTAGGAAAACTTTTACACGCTGTCGTCTTAGTTAAAAAATATAGTTTAGGCGCTCCTATTTAAACATTTTTGTGTTCATTGATTAATTAGGATCCCACTTCAGTGACGGAAACAAACAATGTTTTACTGAGCCTAATTACTTAGATATTCAAGGAAAAAGCCGGAGTTATGGCCGCCCTTTATAACTTGTTCGCTCCTTGACTCTAGCCTATTCTCTTGTTCATTTCTGCGGGTTGTATGCTTTCAAGTGTTCTCTGCCAAAATCTTTCCCGCGATCGAGACATTCCCGTTTTTTCTTTCCAATTCCATTGAGTTCTTCTTGATTTGTTTGATTATAGTGATAGTGACGTCAGTTTTTAAGTTGTGACTTCTTTCCTTGTGTAAAAAGGGTTCTGTTAATAGTTCACAACTGTTCACTTGATGTGGTTTCTGTGGTTGTTTAGTCTGTTGATGTTCACTTTTTCCGACATACTGGAGTTGGCATTTGTTGCATTCGATCAGGTAAATGACCCATGGTGCTTAGCAACTGAGTGGTGTATGTTGAAGTTTTCTTATTGCGGGTTCTCTTAAATCGTGTTGTTAAATTTCATGGACTGCACCAGCTACATTTGGGTTTGCACTAACAAGTTTGTCTCGGAGTTTTATTGGTCTTCTGTGTTCGACTAGTGGGCGTTACTGAATACACGGCCTCACCTTTAATTCTTTTGATTGTAGAAAACTCCAGTTCCTTTTATCGATTTGGGTTATGTGTGTTGTGTAGGGATTGAACGTGGTGACCAGTGGTTTGCAGTCTGTATGTTTTTTTTTCTAGTCTGCAGGCATTTATCTTGAGTGAATGCAAGTGAATGCATGCAAGACTTCATTCTGGTTGTAGCCACAGTCTTCGGAATATTCTGAATATTCCATGATTCGCAGTTGTGTTCGAGCAAATCCGTCTTAATCGTAAAGCCTGGCTGTAGGGGATGCTTTGTTTTAAACGTATTTTTTGAGGTTTGGTGCGCAAACTTAATCGATGGGTTTTGTCAAGGAGTCCTAAACCCCTTTACAAATTGGGAATATGTCGTCTTTGAACCGTATCCAGCCTATAAGATAGTATGACCACTCTGTTCTGTATACAAACCTCTCTTCTAAGCGACCCATATAGATATTTCCAAAGTTCGGTGCAGCTCTTGTTCCCATTGCTGTACCTTTTACCAGCAAAGAATGTTCGTTATTTAATGTGAAGTTATTTAGCTTTAGGACTTTTTCTGGAAGTCTTGTTAAAGCTCCTACTGATGGTTTGTTTTGAGTTGTTCTTTCAAGTTCTTCTGTGATGGTTAGTCCCTCTTCAGTAAATGTTTGTATATAGGCTTGATACATCTAAGGTAGCCAAGTAACAATAGAAAACGTTCTAAACTACACAAACGTGTGATGAAGTCCGTTGTTTCTCGTATGTATGATGGTAGTTTTTCTGAGCAGGGCTTAAAGAAGTCATCAACGTATGCTGACAGTTTCTCGGTGTGGCTGTTTACAGATGAGATTACTGGTCGGCCAGTAATCTCATTGTAAATTTATACAGTTTGAAGAAAGAAGGTTCTCTTTATTATGAACTCCCAATATACAGGATCCTTAGGATACAATGTTTTCGCTAAAAATTTAGTTTGGAATACACATGAGAAAGAGCGGCAGCAAACGGCCTCACTGTCCAGTTTTATTTAAAATTTAAAATAACGTTTCGACCGTTCAGTCTTCATCAGATTGAAAAAAAGGTTACCAAATAAGTGCGGTTCTAAAAAGTTTACATATACTATAGACAATTAAAAATTATCTGTCGTTAGTTTAACTAAAATGTGTTTTTTACGAGGTTTGGGCCGTGTCGGCTATAGTGCCCACATTTAGAGGAGATGGATAATGTGAAGTTTGTGTCGCACGGGAAGGAAAGGGCATTATCAAGCTCCTCCAAATTTGAGCACTACAGCCGACACGGCCAAACCTCGTAAAATGGAGAATATTAATTTCAAACAAACCTTGAAAAACCTGTGGTTGCTTGATTAACTTACCCGCCTCGAATAAGTCTTTTATTGAGACTGCGGGAAAACAGTCGAGGTTCTTTGGGCTTGCCGTGTATGGGCAACCATAGCGTTGGCATGTGGTTTCCCCACTGCTGCCACTGGGGAAACAACATGATACCGGATCTGATTGAACCCAATCCACTTTCCCTCTTCCTTGTTCGGGCTGCAGGAAGCGGATCAGATACACATTCTTGCTCTTGATCTGGAGGAGGTTCCTACACGAGGGACCACAATCAGAAGCCAACAAGTCGCAGGAACCTTTCGGTGTTTGGTAATGCCTCTCGCAAGCCTCGTTTACTCGTGATACCAATCGCAAGGGACAAAGTCCCTGGTGTCCATTGGCTTGTATTTTTTTTTATTCGTCAACCAAGATGGCGCACATTTTAGCGAAAATTCGGTGTTTTGGAAAAATTGTAAAAATCAACGATTTGAGCAAATCGTTATCTTTTTTCACAGAAGCACTATAGATCCTGACAGCATAACGCAACCTTCCGACACGCACGGAAAAAACATTGGTTTTCTGCGAAATTTCGTAGTAAAGAAATGAAAAAACATCGTGTTCGTTTATGATAGACATATAATTATCTCTTACTTTTAAATATTTTGATGTTTCACTGTTAAGTGAAATAACGATCAGTAGAAGTGCAAGACCGGGAAACGCGTGTGTATATCCATAGTTATCAAACGAGTTTCACAGCATTTATTTTCTCTTAAGACCAAAAAAAATTAAAAAGAAGAATGTGAAAAGTAAGTCAGGAAGGATTTTACAACCAACGTCAGTTTTCCTTACAAAGTCAAAACTCTTGTAAATTTGTTGTATCCGTTTTGTACTGTTCAAACGACGTGTTCACATCGTGTGATGCAAGATAGTCTATTCTCAAAGACGATTAAACACTGAACATAACTGACCAGTTTGAAGCAAACCAAACATATTCTAAACATTGTAATTTAATACACCGTACTTGTTTTTAATGAAAATCACTTTGTAACACTTTGTCACATGCATTGGGATACCAATTTGCTGCGAATGTAAAGTGTCACCTGACCTGTCAGAACAAGCCATACATCGTGCACGCCTTTTTCGCTGCTTCATTTCAACTATGCGCTAACGAGCAGCGTTTTGTGGGAAACAAATAGCTTTCAGGGTTCCAGATACGTTTCTAATTTGCCAGAAATAATCGACACGTTTCGTTCCGATCAATACTTTTGTAGCTGCTAAAGGTAAGTTAAATTACGACAAAATCTAATAGTCTAACATATTGCAAACACAATAACAACTTGCAAGCCGATCGAAGCAGACTGTTCTTTTGTTTTTCATTCACAGATTCAAAAGTAGTTTGCCGTTCACAACAGAAGGAAGCTCTATAGCGATAGGCAAAAGTAATTGGAAGACACATTGTAAAACACTAAATGTTTTCGGTTGAGAAATTTAAATTTACAGATTTTTTTCAGTTGTTTTAAAAATGAATTCGGAAGTTCTTAAATTTTGAATACTGTCTACTGAATACATATCAGTATGAACATGCACGCATCATGTTCGAGCAACTTAGCTATAGATTTGTTCAAATTTTTACATACGTTTAAACAAATTACAAAAGCTTAAAAGTGCAGTGGCTGCACTAGAAACAACAACATCCTCACTGTTTGATAACTCTTCACAGGTGTCTTGCTCTTCAATAAATACATGCGAATCTTCTCCTGAAATGCCCTCGTTTAGCTCACTGATGTCAGCCTTGCTGCACTTCTCACTGTCCTCAGTATCACTTTCCTCAGCAAAGGTTAAACTGGTGAGTACCTTTAATCATTAAATTTCATTCTTTGTTTTGGAAAGATGTCGAAACATTTGTAGCGGCAAGTTGCAGCAAAACAAATGAAACAAAGTTTAGTTATACTGCTAATAGTAATATGCAAATTTTTTTAGTTTCGGTATATGTAATTCATGATATCCTAAGAGTAATGTGCCTTCAAACGATACTTATCGCGCGAAAAATATAAAAGTTTGTCCAAAAGTTTCAATAAAATTTGACTTTTCACGCCTTTGTCAAAATTAATCAGATTTATCAAAGTTAAAATACATCTGACTGGCTTGTAGTAAATTTTATCAGCTTTTTTAATGGTGTTAAAAAAAAGTGATCATTGTTGTAGTTTGGAAATTGTATTGAATTAGAAACTCGCGCGTCGTCTCAAAACTTTTTTTTCCGGTTGCGTTATGCTGTCATAGCTATAACAAAATAACTGTACCAAATGACGAAAAAAAAATGCGTTTAGTTGCACTTTAAAATACAACAACTTAAAAAATCGAATAGTTTAGTTTCTTTTCAGTAAAAAAAGTTTTTTGATTCATAATGCACCTGCTTTGGAGGCAACTCGGTGTCTTCAGGAACGACTTGAAGCTCCTCTCGAAAAAAAAACTTTTTGGTGCCTCGCTTGGCAAATAGAAAACAGGTTGATCAGATGACACAACGCTGTGTAATATTTCGAAAATCTCCAAATACCCAGACTGGGTCCGTAGCTCTACGTTTTTCCCTACCTTCCCCTTCACCAGGGGCGCAAAGACATCTCACTTTCAGAAATGGTGATAATCTCACATATTTAAATCCAACTGGTCTCTTGTATTTGACTTCGTTAAGCCCGATTTACACGAGCAATTTTTCCTTGTCAATTGCTCGTGTAGATGGAGAATAGTGGACAATTTTTCCTTGTCAAGTCAGACATTTGCTCGTGTAGATATTAGTGCACAGTCGCTTGTGAGATGACAAACAAAATGGCGGCTGCAAAGTTAAACTGGAGCGATAAAGCAGTCTTTCTATTATTAGATTTCCTGCATACAGAGAGACCCTGTGGAACACAAAACACGAATGCTACCGAAATCGTAACAATAAGAAAAGGATGGGATGAAATGCCGGAGGGCCTTCACGAAGAAATGTCAAACTTGGCCTTGCCGGAATTGAAAGTTAAGTTTGGCTTGAAGGTAGTGCAGTGCGTTCGTGCAATTTGTGTCGAAAGAAGTTTTTAAATTTTCGGACCCTAGATGGTTTTGAGTGCTAAGATTCGGAAAAGTACACTACGCCTTCAGTATTGTACTGACATGTAATCACTCCATGCAACGCAAATAAATGGAATATTTATTAATTAGCTTCTTGTGGCTCAGGAGAATATCCCTCATTAGCATGCACCCAACCAGTGAATGGTGTTCTTCGCACACTGCGATTTTAAGGATTTTGATGCCCAGCTACCTAATTGCAAGCACTTTGGGGTCAGGGGGGTAGGGAAATGTTGTGATTTACCAGTGGGGGGGGGCTTGAAACATTTTATGGCAATCTACAAGGAAGTATGCATTTTTTGTGGATAATTTGTTTTTGCCCTCTGCCATGGGGTAGTAGATACTTGCGGACCAGTCCCAAACAAGTTCATATTTCATAACACTAATAAGAATGCTGTCTGAGTCAATGTTAGTTCAAATTTTGCGAATATAGAGACATTCTTGTAAGCTCAAATATGCAGTATTTTGCAGTATCAGGCACTATCTTTGTGCTGTGTTTATAGCCATGCTATATGTTTAAACACTACTTAACTTACACTGAGTGTAAACTTGAGTTGTAATTCGATTACAGTTAACAAAAGGTCATTCTACAACAAGTTCATTGGTTACATATTCTAGGTTTTCACGGTTTTCTTTCTTGAATTTCATTGTAATTGCAATTATTTTATATCAATATTTAACAGGATATGGTTGAATGATAATCGTTTAACCATTTGTCAATGAAATTCAACAGCTCCCTCGTCATAGAAATTTTCCTTGAGGTTATCACGAATTTTTCTTGCATACAATCTTTATGGCCGTCTACCTGCATCTCCTCTCGTCACTTAAGTCTTGTGCATTTGTCAACCCTCCAAAATCCAAGTACAAGATTAGCTTGATCATCTGCACTGTCCATCATTCCAGAATTCGAACAATTTTAGATTTTTTTTAACGATTTTTTCCAACAATGTAAAACGGAGTTTAATGTGAGGAAGATATTTTAAAGGCTCAGTTCTCCAACTAGGTTATTGGCCATTCTTTGCTCTATTATCTCCTCTCTTTTGTTGCCCATGGACGAAAGCACCTTTCGAACTAACGCATAACGGCTTTTGCTAAAGCATAAGCGTCCATAGCCCACATGTAGCAAACCTTTTTTGCTTTTTGTTCTTGTTTTCACATACGCCATTTTGTTTTTGGCTCGACATAAGACTGGGAGCAACAAGACTGACTGCAAGGCATTGCGCAACCACAACGTATCATGGAAAACGTGCTTGTCGTCTACACGAACAAGGAAAATTGTAAAGGAAAACTTGTTGAACATCTACACCAGCAATAAAAACTGACAAGTTAACTTGTCAAGGAAACATTGCTTGTGTAAATGCGGCTTTAATTTCTGTTCCCCTTGATTTTAACACCTACTGAGGTTCCTTTCCGGTTAATCTCGTTACCTCACTGTTCATTGCTTTCAAAACATTAGACAATCTATTAACCCATTTGATCGATCGTCAGTTATCATTTCTGGTGTGTATTGATGAGAAAACATTCTTTCCCTTATTGTACGGTTTGCTTTTTCCAGAAAAGCTTGAGCTCTGTGATTCCCAGCTTCACTTCACTTAATAATAGCTTTATGCTTCTTCATCAAAGCTGTCACATTTCCCATAAACTCTTTGCCAGGATCAATGATTATTTTGCTGGGCCTCTTTAATTTTCGTGAATAAATTTTACCAAAAGCTTTCGCAACCTCGGAAGACTCTTTTAACGTTGACGCTTCGGTATCCTTATATCTTGAAGCAACATAAATAACAACCAAAGCATATTTGTGCGTCTTCCTTCTCTTAGTATCATGTGGTAGCCAATACTCAAGTCTTGATCTTGTTTCTCTTGTTTATTTTAACGCTCTGTCTCTCTCTACTTACTTATCAATGTATTATACAGTGGTACGCTTGAATCCATATTTTGCACATCTGAAAGGACTGTAAGAGCTTCAAAAACAAGATGGCTACCTTGTACATTCGTACCCAGTCTTTTAGCAATTGTAATGTCAGGGGGCTACCAAGCGAATAGACACGGTATTTTGTTAGTTCAGTCAATTTTTCACACTTTTAACACTAATTATAGTGCTTTTTACTATAAATACACCTTGAACATATATTTTTATTCATTAAAAAACAAGGAGAAATAAAAGGAAAACGGCAAACTAAAGATCTTTATTACGACCGGAAGTGACGTCATTGCCACGTGACTACATTTTTCCCTTTATAAAAAAAGCGACAAAATATCTTACAGGCAATATATTTCGTTTATTTCTTTTACTTTGTGTGAAATGTACAGAGCTACTTGCTAAAAGCTGTATTTTAGTATACTATAATTAAGCAAAATTCAAGGTCACGTGACACCCTAAAGCTACTCTGACAACGTTTCCATCATATATTTTTGAACTCTACACAACATTAGCTTTAGTTTGATATACGGTGGCCTTTGTCCCCTCCAGTGGTAACGATCCGCCATTTTTAGTCACTTGGCCCATGGACTAAATGTTTTAAGTCTTCAAACCACAACCCGCTTCCTGCAAGGTTTACTGCAATGCGCTGTTTTTACTTCAGAACCTGGGTAGCAGAGCTTGCCTTTAAATGATTTTAGCTAAAATCAACGATCCAGATATTTTATGTTGTCAGCGACCTGTGTGATATGAGTTTGCCGGCGAAAGTAGAATTCTTTTCAGAGCAAGAACATTTTCAAGAGCATCATGGGCATCAAACTGCTCTTTAGGCAAAGAGCTAAAAAGAGAGAAATGGTTCTATTTGCTGAGTGAACCGTCTGCTTTCGTGGAGTAAAGGGTGTTTGTCGTGTACGAGTTTCTTGAAGAAAGAGTGTGCAAATCTGACATCACTGGATTCTAAATCTTTCAAATTGCTAAATCTGTCTCTAGCTTTTCTCAGACGTATTGGAGTGTCAAAGGTTGCAGCGTTGTGTCCAGTCAAGCACAAAGGCTTTTGCGAGTTTGAACAAGCTTTGCGTGACTGGGCAGTTTTTAGTAAGTACTGCGTACACTGTGTAATCGCATCTTGATAAGGCACAGCTTCAACGGGTTGGTTTGCTTTGCCGAGTTTCCTGACACCATTGGACAGTTCTTTTTTGTGAGTTTTATTCGCTCTTGAGGCGTATTGATCGATACCTGCTGCTAGTAAAATGTACCTCGAAAACGTTGGTCCTGATGTGTCAGTTGCAGGGAGCTGACAGTTTTCAGCGGCTTTGCCGTTTGTGTTTGTCTCCAACTCAAACAGAATGAAACTGTATTGTTTGCTCGCGTCGTATTTATCATAGCTCAAAGGTCTCAGTGTATTTAGCAACAGCTTTTTCGAATTCCCGAAGTTCATTTTCCGTTTCATTTGCAGCACTTACAAAAATGTCACTAGTTGTTCTTTGATTGTAGGTTTCACTAATGTTTAGGTTCGGGCCAATTCCAGTTTCGTACGTTTTGCCCTCGATAGCCTCTTTTCTTGCTGTTACAAAATCTTTCCCATTCTGTAGTTGTAACCTACGTCGCTTGAATGCAACTAAACTCTTCCTGGTCCTGTTGGGGAACTTTTTCGTTGATTTTCTCAGTATGCATCTTGCAGAAGTATCCGGGTTCTATTCGAAGTCCTTGTAAAATGTTGACACACTGGTAACCCTGGTTTGTCTGTTGCTTTCTCCATTGCCGCAATAAAGAGTCTGGGGTTTTTGATCCCGCAACGCTGTTCAAACTTAAATTTATCTGTGATTTTGCTGCAGGGTATAGTTTGCTTAGATCAAGGAAGATACAACATAAGAAAAGGCCGGATTTCACTGCAGATTGTATTTTGTAAGTTATGCAAAACATTGCATGATCAGTAAATTAGCTAGATCTGAACCCAAATTGTTTTTTCGAAATGTATGGATTGCTTCCTAATGTACTTCATTGGACGTTTGTACATCGGTTTTTCAAGAATTCTGTTGAAGATTGACAAAATCTATACTTGATGATAATTGCTAGGATTTGTTTCCGTACCCTTTTTACATACAGAATTTATCAGGAACAACTCCATGCAGGAATGTACAACTAAATGATATTTCGAGAGGTTCGGATAACAATTCTTTGAGAAGCTTTTAGATTTTAGAAGGATTTTAGATGGAATGATAACATTTATTGTAGATATTTTTTCCTCTATCTCTGTTGAGCATGTTGGAAAGAGAAATAAGCTTTCTGATTGTGGGAATCATTTCGAGGTAGTACATTAGCTGGTCGAATTTTATTGGATAGAGAGTTGCAAATGTTAACAAAGTAATTGTTGAACTAATTGGCAAGTTTAGAAGGTGTCAATGAGGGTTTGTGTTTTTGGAATATTATCTGTTTGAGTCCTGGCCATGTTTTTTCGCTGTTACTAATATTTTGACAAAAGTACTCGTTATAGTATTGCCTTTTGTTTAGTTTTATCAAATGATTATGTATATTTCTATAGTATTTTATTATTGTGTGATAGTAAGCAGAATTATTTTTCATAATTGTTTTATACCGATTAATTTTAACTTGTATAGTAGCAATAATACTTTGTGTAATCCACGGTTTGTTCTTAATTATTTGCTGTTTCCTTGAATGTTTATCAATAATTTTGAGAAATGGTAGTATGAAATGTATCAAACAAGCTATTGAGGTCATGGCATTCTGAAGGAAGTTCGTTCCAATCCATTTTTTAACTTCAGTTTGCAATGCTGCTTCATGACATTTAGAGTAGTCCCGTACAGAAACATTAGGTTGAGTTGAGTCAGCAGAAAATGAGTTATCAATGATAGGAAGTTTGGAAGGTGGTCAGTATTATAAATTAAGTTACCACTTCATCACTCTTAACCTTCTTTATGTATGACCAGAAGGATTTTAGCTTGTCCTGGACGGCTTGTACTAGGAACTCTGACGTGTAATGGTTGCGTGACCTTGTCAACTCTTTGTGTAGCTTTTT
>JAOBYE010721701.1:0-10488 GCA_025403585.1 Parazoanthus swiftii
GTCTCGCTTCGCTCGCCGACTTCGCCGCTCGTTTCTCTCTTCTCGACTGACTGGAACGCCGAGCTACGCAGGCTAATGATCATGACACATCCGGTGTATTCAATTATAAAGGAACCACTGCAGTCTCTTTCTTTCCTTTTTTCATTTCCTCGCGTCCGCAATCCTTCTGGCTAGCAATCTCGCCGACTCGATCGCTGCTTCGTCGTTCGATATTTGTGTCTCCTCGATTGATTCTAAGGAACAGAAAGAGACTGTTCGCAGTCTAACAATATAATCGAAGGGTAAATGAGCAGAGTAAACAAGGTCAAGCCTATTTTGTAAGAGCAGGGGGAAACATAATATATTTTCAAACAACTACCTTTATAACGATATTTATTTGGGTAATTCTTTCATATTGTAGTCCTCTCCCTACTAGCTCTGGTGAAACTGGTAAAATATTGCTATTACTTCTTTACTGCTGTTACACTAGCTTGCAATCCAATGTTGGGGCCTGATGGCAGGACGGGAGAATCTCACATTAGAGGCCCCTGGTCGTAAGCTCTCCCAGTATGTAAGCTCATCTACTAGTTCGGTTATACTTCGCGCCCTTCTCCCCCCCCCCTGCACGATATAAGCTACCCGTATATAAATCACACACGAAAAAGGTGTATTTACAGCGCTACATATATAAATTATGTTATTTTTCATTCACAGATATGTGTAGAATCAGTTTGATCGAATGTCTTATTATGTCATATTATATGGCTTACAAACTTTCCCCTATAGTCGCCCTCCCCCTATTTATAAGCACACTCATAACCCTTTATGAACTTTTATAAGCTCAGTGCTGTAAAATGGGATTTTACAATACTTTATATCAAATCAACCTTGTCATTAAAAAATACGCGTATAGCAAAACAGTCCCGCATTTCTGACCAGTAAATGAACTTGTTGTTCTCTCATTTGCAATAATCCCAGCGTGTTTTCAACAGTTATTGCAGACGACTGTTTGTTTTCTCATAGCATCAGTTTTTCAGGACGCAGGTGACAAATTGCTAAAAATAAATTTTCGAAAAGTACAAGATGGCGGCCAAGATGGCGGACATGTTGTCCAATGACTGTTGCCATGGCAACAGTTCTTTATTAAGTGTTGTCATAGAAAGTATTTAAAAAGCTTAAAAAGCTGCTTACCTGCCAAATGGCCAGTTTTTGTCTGTAACCATTTCGAAAATTTTGGGGGCGGCAAATGCCCCCCCCCTCCCCCGTTCAATGTTGGTGTTTTTCATAAAGGCCCAGCTTCAGCTTATTTTATAAAAGTAGAAAGTCGATTTAATGGTTTTCGTCGCTATCTTGGTTGCTGGGGGAGGGGCAATCACGTATCAAATCACAGCAAATGTATGGAAAATTTTTCATTTAACTTTCAACCCTAGCAACATTGTTTTTACATATCAGATTTTGACATAAAATGAATTTACGGTTGACAATTACTTATATTGTATTTTAACCGTATCATGGAAACGCCGCCTTGGACAATAACAATTTTGTTCAAATCATCAACAGACAACACAAGCCACGAAAGCTCATGTGCAGAAATTGCAGCTTTGCGATTCAGTTACAAATTTCTATGATCCAGGCGAGTTTTGGAGGGACACATTCAATGGCATACACTACAGGTTTCGCGTGGTGGCATTGACAGAATACAGTACAAAATCCACCGGGAACTCGTCGGGAGATATAGGTATCTTACCGCACCAAATTAAATACACATTACACGCTTTTCAAAGAGCCATTTTATGAGATGAACGAGGCTCAGATTTGCCCAGAAATTAAGAACAAGCTAAGAACAATTGAGGCTCGGCTTCAGATATGCAAATGTGACTGCAAGTTTTTATTGTAAAACAGGTCATTGTCAATACATGTGGCGTTTCACTGAAGTTTTTGTAGGTGTGGACTTAGTTCTATCCTTGAGCATGCGCAACCGATTAAAACCGTTGTGGAGTCATTTAAGTTGTTGCGGTGTGCAACAATAAGATTTATACAATCCGATTTGATTTTCTTTCTGCTTTTTGGAACAGGTTTATTGAACCCGCTTATTTCCTGCCCGTTACATAAATTCACTAAATCGATAAATTCCAATTAAAAAATGTTATGACTGGGAGTAATCCTATCTGTTTTGTCAACTTTCTTTAAAAAGTAAACGCTCACCTTTTGATTACAGAACTTCCGCGTCCAGGACCAGTACAAAATGCACGTTTTGAGATCGTGGGCTATTTTGCAAATAATTCGAATAAAAAAGTGAAAATTCGTGGTACTTGGATACCTCCAGAGGGTAAGTTAATGATATACTACCATCTTTCTTTTAAAGAAGCATAACTGTCACTTTTCGCAATCATTTTTGTCGCTCGTACTTTCATTCAACAACTGCGGGGCTTGGTTGATCGAAAGCTAACCAAGAGTTCAAATTTTAACCAATTACTGGGTTTCCTTTCTTATAGACAGATTTGGACTGACATTTTTGGTTGATGTACTAACTTTTATCAAGACTGGACTTTATGTTTCTATATAAAGGAATGAATTAATTTAAATTTTCGGTCAAGCCTTAATTATATTTAACTCACTTTCCAACAACCGAGCCCAGCTGTTCAGACATGACTTTCATATTTTGCTCCAGTGATCACAAACAATAACTTCAAGTTGAGGTCAACTTCCAAGTTCTCAAATATTTGCTGTATATTGGTCCTACTGGCCTCGACTTGAAGTTTTTGTTCATGGACACTGGGGCGTATTGTGAAAGTGGTCTGTGGCATACCATCAAGGCTTTCAGTGCTGGGAAGGCCAATTTTTGTAAAGGGGGACGGAAGGAATGTGTAAGGTTGTTGAAGTAAAACATTTTGTTTAATAATTTTAAGAGAGGTGATACACGAAACTGAAGTTGAGGGCCCAAACCTGGTAAAGTACTCGTCTTGTGTATCACATAACTCAGTTGCATACTAACTCTGTAATTATCCTTTTGCTCAGGCACAAATGTATCACAATATTTTATTCACAAGGACATTGATTACATCAGTTGCAAATACGTGTCTTCAACTTGGAGCAAAACTGCTAGTTCCGTAAGTATATTTACACTGACATTTTTTTTTATTCAAGCGATTTAGCACTGATCCAGGGCCCGGCTGTTCAAACAATTGGTCACTATAATTTATCCAGCGGATAAAATCTGCGCGTTCATAATATTTTGATTGGACAACGAGCAAATAGAGATTTATCCACCGGATAAAGTTATCCAACATTTGAACGAGCAACCGGGCCTGATGTTTGGAAAAAACATTGTCTATTAGAAAGAACACACTATAGCTAGATCTAGTGTCTGATACTGAAAAAATTGTTGCACACCATAAAGTTAAAGGAGTTTTAACAAATTCTTGCTTCTTGACTGGTTGCAATTATTTCCAACAATTGCCGAAGTTAAAGATCGCCACTGCAACATTTTCCTTAACAAAATTTCTCTTGATTTGAAAAGCAGCATCCTTAGATCAAGTTAAGGTTATTGTTGTCAGAGAAAGTGAATAACAACAAGTAAATACTAATTATCAGGCTGCATTCCCTTCTTCCTACTTTTAAATCTTGGTTTGTATGTGACGTTATGAAGTATAGGTCAAGTGACGTTGTGTCTTTAAACATTTTTTAGTTATTTATTTGTCAAATGAGTGGGTTGTTGGTTTAATTAGTTCCGTTGGATCCAGTTACACCCCACCTCCCAATTACAAACCTGTCAAAACCCCTTCATAAAATGGACAAACCCGGGGCTCCAAAATTGAACTTAACAGTATATATGTTGCGAAAGCAAGATTCAAAAAGGTAGCTCTAGCTAAACAGCAAAGAAATTACAGGTGCAAAACTGAAAAAGTGCTAAACAACAAAAGTTTTCAGACTTCCTGGTGTGAGGTGAAAGGGATGATTATTTGCAAAGGAACGATTTTATTTCCTTTTATAAATTGTGTCATACTTTTCAGGTCGTTGATATTAACATTAACGAAATTCAGAAAAAGGGATGCAAGAGCACTTTTAAAGTGAGTTGTATCACATAGATTAATGTACAGTAGTAGAATCGTGACGTTGAATTGTGGAGTATCATTTATTATGAGTCAGTGAGTCTTGATTTATGAGTTAATGAAAAAAAAAACGGGAAAGTTTACGTTTAGAAATTTTGGGTTAGAGTTCGGTTGATGGTTTTAAGGTTAGGGAGACGTCATGGCTCTGATTGGAATCCAAAATTTACAATATGACTTTTTTAAAACTCATTAGGGTCAGGGCTAAGTTCTGAGCTTCTAATGTCCAATCAGTGTGTTTTGTCACACTGGTTATATACCTGAATCAGTCGGTTGATAAAATAGATGTTTTGGAATTTAAACTCACTGACTTTATACAATCCTCCAGATAAAAAAATAAAAAGTTTGGAATTCAGTTTCACGGATTTGTGACAATAGTGACTTATAAGACAATCAACCAATAGAAAACATAGAGGATTTTGATTTCAGACTCACTGACTTGTGGTTCAAGACTCGTAAACCAATCTCCCAAATGAAAAGCTAAAAGGTTTAGAGTTCAAACTTATTACTCACTGGTATGGCTCATACGGCTCTAGAAAAAAACTTTGAATGCGCGTCAAGCATAATAGGTCGTTAACGGCAACTGTAATGCGCGTCCAGCTTGATTATTTGTTAACGGTAACTGTAATGCGCGTCCAGCTTGATCAGTCGTTAACAGTAACTGTAATGCGCGTCCAGCTTGATCAGTAACTGTCGCCCTGCACCGCAAATTAATCGCACCCAAATTTCTGGCAAGACTATTTAATTTAGCGTTTAAATGCTGGAGCAACGATATATATTGAACTTAACATTTACAATTGTTGTTGTTTTTTAATCATCCACGAACATTTCTCACAAACTTGTACCAAACAACAAGATACAATAAGGTACACTTTTCAAACGGAAGTTTTAAAAAACAACTCTTGTTTATCACAGGTTTATGCCTTGGCAGGATGCAGTGTCAGTCATGTTACTAGTGTTACATATTTCAATCCAGGTACGTGCCATTTCTTTTGCTTAAGTGCAGTTTTGAGTTCTAACATGCTATCGATAAACTCGGTCATCCATCGGCTTGCTGCATTCATTGTCCTCATAAGAACCGTTTTTCCCAAGAACGTTGAGGCTAAAACGACCAGTATTTAAATTTGACATTGTCTGATACACGTACTTCAGATTGCGACTAAGAAAAGTTTTTACCTTCAAATTTTAGATACAGACGTGACAATTGTTACTAAGATATTGCTAAAGAGCAGCGAAATTCACATCTGTATTTGGTAAAAGGTTTTTCTAGTGTACACAGCCGTGAATACCCTGCAGCTCAAGCCACATAGCATAGCATAACCGCATTTTAAACTGACAATAAAAGCAGAATTTTTTTTTTTACCAAAACGATCGGAATGGTTATAAGAAACACTGCTAAGGAAACTGGGACGGTTGGAAAAAGTTCCAAACGATCGGGACGATTAAAATAATCACTGTTGGGGAGACTGGGACGGTCAGCAAACCATTCGGTCAAGCGAGATCCCTTGGTTAGATTGAACTGTACCCGGTCGATTAAGGCATTCACGAACGATCAAAAAAATCATATGAACAAATCTAATTCTACTGAGACGGCTGGACAATCCAGAAAGCCCAAAAACTATCGTAGAATACACCGGGGATTGAACTGAACACAGCAGAGCAGATAATCACCGATTTCACTCTGTCACAGAAGAAGTCGAGACTACTACGTAGACATTTTTAATCAGGTCGTCTATGTAGTTGCAGAAGAGAGTGACTGCGACGACCCAGACGATTCTAAGATTTTAAGCTTAAAAGTCTTAAACTGGGTCTTAAACTTAGCAAACTTTCAATGCACTCTTTTTTTTTTCTTTTTTCTTTTCTTTGCATACTTATACATAACTTTTCAGTTGTATTTTATTCTGCAGGATGCACGATGATTAAAGATTTTCCTAGAAAGCCGTGTTGTGAGAGTAAGTCTTTGCTCCAAACAGTTCTTTTTTTTATCTTATTCCCTTTTGTAGATTACTTTTGCATGTAGTTTTTTCTTTCCAAAGCATAGCTGTGAGTCGATATCTGTTTACATACTTGTCTTTAGCATGATTATCAACTTTACCTGGCTGACAAACAACTTAATATACGCTGTCTCTACAATATGCACACGCTCTCTTGCTACCCGGCACTCCCTATCAATATTTGACGTAGAAAAGAACCGTTGCGCAACAATTCCCCGTTAAATTACTTTCATTGCAAAAATTCAAGTTTCAGGAAAACAGATCAAATATATATATATATATAAAAAGAAATAGAAAACTCTTTCCCATTGTTCCGTAACCCTGTTGTTGAAAACTCTTAAGAAAACAAAGGAACACATGAGGTGCTTTCCCCACTCTTCTTGGTGTTCTTTCATTCTTCCGCTTACTTCCAGATTGAGGCACGGTAAGTGATGTTTTACTTTTTTGATGATGTTTTACCCACCTCCGCATTTTTTGCTGCTCTTTAGTTAGTCCTCCAGATCCCGAAAAACCGGAAGACGCTGCAGTTGGGAACTTAACAAAAAGCCCACTCAGAGTTTCCGCCGATTTCCGGTTTTCTTTCGACGTCACCTGGGAGCCTCCAAGCTACGATGAAAAAACCGGTTGCAAGAACCTGTACTATTACAGATATCATCACGGCCCTATTAAGTGCATTTCTCCCTCTTGTACTTGGGGGAAATCGCCCAGTCTGTTGAACAAAGTAAGCTTCAGTTAAACTTGTGTGTGTTCATTATTCATACTTTGCCCAAACTGCAAGATTAGGTTTTCCGTATAGTGTTGTTGTAAATCAAAGAGACTCAAAATCTTTCTTCTTTTAACATAAGTTAAATATCATCGCAATATATAAAAATCTTTGCCTCTTTGATATATCGTAAAAAAGCTTTTTTGAGCCCAATCTCTATTGACACCTCTCTCTTTTAAGGTTTAACACGCCTTCCTTCAGGCCTCGAGTTTGAAGCAAGCCACCCCTCCCCCTCCAAAAATTAAACGCAAGTAGTAGATAAACCATCTGAAAATTGTGTCACTATTGTACGAAAGGACAATAACGCCCGTTTTTTTTAAGGTCACCTTTTTATAAGGTTGAGGCTTAGAAGAGCGAAAAATTCAAGAACATGTTAAAAACATACCGAGGATGAGGATGGAAAAGAAACTTTAAAATTTGTAGGAAATACTGTAGAAACAACTTTTACTTATCTGTAAAATAACGTTCTGTACAGTTTTAAATCAGTTACACGAAATACCAATCGCACGAAAACCAGTACAACGTCTTCACTAGTAACTAATTACGTATATAACGATTACATAAAGACGATAGCATGAACTGTTATCTTGCATTCAGCCAGGTAAATCTAAAGACGTTGCCTGCAATGCCCAATTGGAACAGAAAGTATTTTTTTGAAAGTATCCCAAAATTCAAAACTGAAGTATAAAAACCTTTTGAGCCTGAATTCCCAAAAAGTTCAGCCTAAGTCCCAAAAATAGACGTTTTTGTTAACGTAGCTGAGTATCAACTTTTTGCACCAGAAGTTCAAACCAAAGTTTGCATTAAAGTTAGTTTGGAATGGCATATAAATAATTACCTAAAAGACTTGACTTTTCATTGAGTTAAGTTTCTTTTTTAATGTACTAAATTCCTACTGAACACTTTATAACTGATTTAGACGTTAAGCCCTTATTTCAGTCAAGGTTGTACATATAATTAATTTTTACTTTAAGCCGAATTTAAAGGAAAATTAAATTGAAAAATAAAAGCTAAGATGATAATTTTTTTATTTAGGAACAAACTCGTCTCACTTTCAACGAAATAAAGCCAGGAGTCAACTATGGTTTCCAGGTAATGTACGTTATGTCTTTGGAGTGCTACGCATAAGTTTCCTTATGTCAAAACCCATCTAAATGTTGTCACGGACTTTGTCAATGTGAGAGAAAAAATGCCATGATACGTGTGTGTTAGAACCAACTGAAATGATTGGAGTACTTAGTGTCTTTTTCCAATTATACTTCTAATGAAATTTGAGAATCGCTTTTGAAAATTCAAACAGGTTTGTATAGGTGTCTCTAACTTTACTTAAAACCCATACCGAATGGATTTGTGGGTTAAGAAATACGAAATGAAATGCACAAGACTGTTTCAGGCATCTTTCTTCATTGGAGAACTTCATTGGGACAAAATAATATATGTTTCGTTTAAAAATTTGATACAGAAGTTTAAAAACCCATAATTCCTTTTGGTAAGGGACAATGCACGAAACAACCATTTTTTGAAGAGCTGTACATACTAATTAGTAATCATTACTTAACTAGTTTGAATGTTTGCAAATGTTAGCTGATACGGCACAACTTGGTGCGTTTTGCGAACGGGATTTTACTACCGTCCTGATATTTTATAAA
The DNA here is from genome assembly GCA_025403585.1 of Parazoanthus swiftii. Lineage (NCBI taxonomy): Eukaryota > Metazoa > Cnidaria > Anthozoa > Zoantharia > Parazoanthidae > Parazoanthus > Parazoanthus swiftii. The sequence continues at coordinate 8,495 of JAOBYE010721701.1, forward strand.
TAAATAAAATAGAACAAAATCTAGTAAAAGTAGTCGTGCTTCGTTCTGACACTGTACACTTTACCTAAAACTGAAAAAAACATACTTAACAGGAAAATTAGGTAATATTGGAGAACAGAGAAGAGAGAAACGTTTTAAAACATACTATTTTGATCAATCTAAAATATGACATAACCATTATTTTACAAATTTAGCTTTGCAAATATATATTTCAACTTATGCAAAGTGCGAAATTATGAACATATCACTGTACCGTCAAACGAGAGACAATGTATAACTGTGATTTTATGTATTCTTAGATACGGCCGTACTTCCGCCTGAGCATTCTAGGGAAAAAAAGCCGACTAGTTAACATCACCACACCACGTAAGTACACTTACCTTTGAAGTAAACACCAAAAAGTACCAGTACTAAATTTAAGTTATATTGGGAGAACTAAAAGAACTTTTCAAAATAATAACAATGATGAACTAGGGACCTTCAGTATTTAGTTTCAAACACAGTTAATACATACGCCCCAAAATCTTTTTCTGCCACTCAACAATCTAATCAGTCACGGTCAATTTGGTACAACATTTGCTACATCAAAAACTGGAATGAGTTGCCCCTAGAAATCAAAGCCAGCATGGCAACTAAGATTTTTAGAAGAGAAAAACACCTGAAAAACTTTCTCACCAAATTATAACTTATTTTCTTTGATGAAATATATCCTCCTTCCTTTTTTTAATGGACGAGCCGTCGCATACTTACGCAATATTTTTTGCATCGAACGTAACATATAACTATATATTGTAAGTATAGATCTGCTCTAAGTAACCGCTACTATATTAACATAAGATAAAATGTATTAGAGTGCACGATTACTTGCTTACAGCTACGGTTGTAAGTCCTGCACCCGCACTGTTTTTTGTTAGTCCCTTCCATCTTGTTTAAAATACAAATAGAAGAAAAATCATTTTTAATATCTTGGTTTTTTGATACCTTTTGCACGGCATCAACCGAGTGTATAGCGATGCCCCTAAGCTTCGTGTTATCCGATTCAATCGTTAATGGTTGGAAGCCATTAATTGTTCACAATTGGTACATCATCGGGGGAATCAAACACTATAAGACTGTAAGGCCAAGAATATGCCATGATATTTTTTATGGAAATTTCATGGCATTGTCGTGGCATTGGCAATACCCCGTGAAACTGATTTGTGATAAACCATAAAAATGTCATGGCAATACTATGATTAATATTGATATTAGTGGTTTATAAAATTTGTAGAATTTATGGGTTTTTCATGACCCATGCAGATCTCGAATGGAGACCATGGAGAATTCATGATCTATTTGGGGTTTTTTCATGGCCGAAGGGTTTTATTTGTCCTTCAATTTTCATGGACATCTCAAGCTGTTGATCAAACCCATGGGATGGAAAGGCAAGTTTTGAGGACCATGAAAAAATGCCAAGAGTCCTATATTGATGTTAGAAAAAGAACTCCAAAAGTTGTGTTTAAAATGTGTTGTAATTGTAGGACATTTCTTCCTTAAAATGGCTGATATTAACATAATCAAACCCTTCTGTTTAAAAGCATTTTGAAGACCTAAATTGTCTGCAAAGAACATCACCAGTAAACCGCAAAAGCACATTTTCACAAGCTGGTTCTGGTATTTCCAGTGCAGACTATTCTCGGTTCGTGTGGCTGGGAACACAGGGGCAATCAATAACCTTTAATAGATGGCTGAACATAGTTTTAACATTTTCTTTGTAGCATTCACTGACAGAGACAATATGTCAAGAAAGTATATAACACCAAAATTTAGCAAGAGAAATTCAAATATGGAAGTTTAGATTTTTGGGCTTTCGTAAAGATTTTCGCTCTTTCCATGGCAACGGAAAAGTTTAAAAAAAAAACACTAAATAAAACTTTTTCTAAGTTTGCTTAAAATCGGTTCATTAGATATTGGTTATTTTTCGCACAATTTTAGAGAAGATGGCGGCCCGACTC
>JAOBYE010721712.1:0-10487 GCA_025403585.1 Parazoanthus swiftii
AGGGTTATGACTAGGGTTTGGGTCAGGGTTACATTTAGGAGAAGATTATAGCATTTTCAAAAGTGCGATTATCAGTTTGAGTGTAATGGAGGATTCCCAACCGATCTACACACACGCATTTACATACATACGTATGTACGTACATACATGCGTACGTACGAACATACATACATACGTACGTACGTACGTACATACATTCATACGTATGTATGTACGTACATACATACATACATACTACATACATACATACATACATACATACATACATACTACATACATACATACATACATACTACATACATACATACATACATACATACATACATACATACACACACACTTGCTTGCATATGTACATATAAACGAACAAGATAAATACATAGATACGTACATGTATCAGGGCCGTAGCAAGGGGTAGGGCCGGGGGGGCCCGTGCCCCCCCCCAGTTTTTTCTCCAGCAAATGTGTCAAATGTATCAATCAGAAAATTGCTCCAAGTTTGAGAAAAACTTGTCATACTTTACTAGTTTTAGACACTCTGATTTTGTTTCTAATGGCGTTTAAAACCCAGGAAACACGTTTTTAGACAAACTAATTTTCAAAAATTTCCCAGAGAGCATGCCCCCGGACCCCCCTAAAAGGCTCACACCTTCGACTCTTGGCGGTGCCCCCCGCCCAGTTTTCCAAGGCTTGCTACGGCCCTGTGTATACATACATACATACATAGACACATATGTACATATACATATAGTTACATACACAGAGAAAGAAATTAAAATAGAAAGCAAAAAATAAGATACAAAACGGTAACGCGGTACTCAGTACATAGCGAGGTGATCACGGTCATATAAGATTTTCCTTAACAACATCCACTAAGGACTCCAAGGAGACACGCTCTCTGATAGGTTTTGGAAGAGGAACGTCTGAAGCAGCTGCAGTGCAAGCAACCCTAGCATCAACAGCAATTGCAACAGCAACGAAAACAAAATAATACCGAAAACAACAACAACAACAGCAGCAGCAGCAGCAGCAGCAACGGAAGAAACGGTAACAACAACTAAAATATCCGTGAAGGCGACAACCCAAATAAGTTAAGGTGTTATCACGTATCTTCCAATAGTTTCAACACATAGAACTCCGCTCTGGTTACTTTTTTATCTTTGCATAAGTTAACAGGCTGCTATTTTGTGTTGTGTAGGAGTCGTTGCCAATTTGAAGAAAACCGAACGAGTAGGCACAAATTAAAGTATCCTTATTGGATAAAATAACTTGTTTGAGGGATAAAACTATGTCACCTAACATAACATAATAACAACAACAACAGCAACACAAAGCAAACAACATATAACCCACCAGTAACACAGTTCTCCATTGTTAATAGACACTTAAGATAAATTAATACTTTCAGTAGATTTCCTTTTTTAAGCCTTTCAAACAACAATAGTTCAAACCTTTGAACAACAATAGTTCATGGTTTGAAACTAAGGTAATCAGAGAAGAAGATACTTTAAAGCAACTACTAATATTACTCATGCTTACATATACAGCCCTTACATCAAGTTAAACTTACGTTTGGTGGCGCTTCCTCCCCCTCCCCCTCCCCCACAGAGGGTCTTATGACAGCAGAAGAACAGCCCACAGCTGTTGAAGTAGCAGCAGAACAGGTCAATGGCGATGAGAATGATAAGGATGATCACAATCACGATTGCGGCTATCACTCCAGCGCTCAGACCGTCTTGTGTTCGTGCACCGACCTGGGGGTCCCCTGGAGAAAGCGTGACATTCCATTGAAGTTCAGTAACAAGCTCCTGACTACAGTATCCGGGTTACACGGTTAGATCCAAAACATCCGGGTTACACGGTTAGATTCAAAATATCCAAGTTAGTTGGTTAGTGGTGACGAGACCGGTTGCCTTTTGGTTTGTGTAGTGCCGCTGCAACTCTTTTTTCGATGCGATGTCCATAATTTCCGTTATTGAAAGCCAAACATTACAGCAAAAGCAGATATCTTTGGCCAGCAACCGAAATACTGACATTTTGGTTTTTGTAAGTCCAACCTCGCTCATTCACCGGTTAGTAAATAGGCGTAAGTAGGTTGATAATCGAATAAAAGACTATGGGCCTGTTTCACTTCTAAACCAGACAACCCCTTTTCTCTATGATGATATAAATTCAACAATTTTCGTTTTTATGAACTATTAAATCGCTCGTCTTCACTTATACTCGGATGATCTTTATAAATATTGAAGCGCTCAAATGTTATAACAACTGTTCCTGACATAATGCATAATAAAGGTTTGTTCGCAAAGTTTTGCGTAAGAAAGTCACCGGTGTGTTAGGTTAGCAAGGCTTAGATTGCCAAATATCAAACAAAGGCCAAAATGAATGCAAGGAGGATGAGTATTTACGCAACACAAACAGCAGCTATAAAAATACAAACTACATGCAGCAAGTATTTGCCACGACGAACAACTGAAAAGAAAAGCAATTGTAAGCCACAAAAGATTGAACATAAAATGGAAGGAAAAAGTGATTAACACAATAAAAAATGATCCGCAACACAAATAAGATGCAATAGAATTGCTCTAACACAAAAATACTTAACATTTATAACAGCAAAACGAAGCACTGCAACGTAAAACGAAACACTGCAACGCAAAACGAGATCCTGCAACGCAAAAACGAAATACTGCAACGCAAAAGCGAAGTACTGCAACGCAAAACGAAATAGTGCAACGCAAATCGGAGCAACGAAACATAGTAGTATACAGCATTTCTTATGTTTAAACTTGCGAATATAATTTACGATAAAACGGCGCCCATGCAGAGAAACTGACCAATTAAAAACGCATTTAAGCCCTGCAACAAAAACAGTCGCAACAACATCGTTCGGACACGCAACAGCATCGGGGTTAGGGTTAGGCAAAAATTGCCAACCAGCGCAAAAAGGTTCAGCAACTCAACATAAAAACAAGTCGATGTAACGCCAGCAGCTCAAATCAGTCGTGCAATTATGTAAGGAAAGCATTAAGAGCATCGTTTGCAGAACAAAACTGCAAAATAAGCAATTTGGTTTGCGGCAAAACCACAGCGGCAGCAGCAGTGGACAAGCATGAGCTGAAAAGCCGGATTAAGTCGAAAAAGAACAGCTGTGTTGGGTCAATGAAGTGCACTGTCACAAACATGAGAGTATGTTGTGTACTCAAACTGACATGATAAGTGTGTGGACAACAAATACAAATACAAATACAAATCTTTCAGATGAACTTTATATACTGGGGCGAATCCAGGATTTTAGCGCGCGCGGGGGGAGGGGGGGGGGAGGAGGATGGCTTTAGGGGTTTCAATTATTTCATTTTTTTAGAAACAAATATGCTAGGCGCTCGTGTTTTGTGCAATTTTTTTCTTGGGTTAAGAGAGTTCGGTCGAGTCATGTGAGCCCCCTGGATCCGCCACAGATATGAGCTGTTTCTTTTCAATTAACCTGATAAAAGAGAAAACTCAACTTTCACTGCTCAAGTAAATCAAAATCCTCTCCAAAATTTGAAAGTTAATTTAAAAAAAAAATTAATGTGATAGGTTTTTCAGTTTAAGAAAATCTAAAGTTAATGTTTACTTAGGCTTGATTTTTGAAAACGTAACGAGTAGAGTTTTAAAAACTAGTTAAACTTTTATTTTAATTACTAATTACGGTTCTAGATCTTTTTAGGCAGGCCTGTTTAACTAGTTAATATTAGTTATTTTTTGTTATTAGTTATTGCTGATTTTTTTTTATAAGTGCTACATTTTAGGTTTTAAACTTTTATGCAACATGTAACGGCATCTCTGAACTTGGGAAAAGGCGCAACACAAATCATTTATTGTTATATTATATATCAAATATTTAACAGCAAATTGCTTACAAATAGCACAAACCGGTTAGTCTCGAAATAAAAATTTGTTATTACTTAAGTGGTTAGAAAATGTTCGTGTTAACAAATTGTCTTTAATCAAATAATAATATCATTAACAATATTAATATTAATAGTGATAACTGAATAATAATTATAACAATGATTAAATTGATTTTGTTAGATCACAGGTTTTTAGGCTCTTAAAGGTAAAAATTCTTATCTTCAGGAAATATAGTTATTATTTGAACTGTTGCTATCATTATTATTATCATTAGTCATTTTCACACGGCAGTTGGAGTTGTTTAATGTAATAGTTCTTTGTTTGAAGATAAAAATAAATACGTTTGAGAACATATCTAATTGTTAACTTGTGTACCGGAATTACCCAACTTCCGATTATTTATTAGACAAGACATAGCAGTAATTAAGCCCTTGAAACTGGTTCATCATCATTCAAACTTCCCCTCGTATTGAATCCATTCCCTCCCAATTCACTTTATCGCCTGCAACTCTAGTTAAAGAAGTGTATAGTCACGCTTGGATGAAAGGTTTACTGAAGTAGAGCCGTCACTTCAAATTGGACTTACTTGTAGTGTCAGTCTCTGTGTCATCGGGGACTGAAGTGGTGTAGAACATGAAAAATGCAACAAGTACAAGATTAAATACATAAATCACTCCAATCACACATGTTACAAACAGTTTTAAAATTTTATCATTAAAGATAAAAGAACGAAGCAGCTTTAGACCCAAAATGATTGAAATCTTTACGAAATTGAAGGCGAAGTTTGTGTATTGTGGTGGAAACATCAAAATCGAGTTGATAAAAGCTGGAAACGTGCAGTCTTTACAATGACTACATACAAATTTGCTTTGAAGGCATTTATGCCTTCAAAAATTGCAGCTTGGCTCCATTTGAACATCAATACTTCTGACAATGAAATCTGCAAAGTTGATCAAAGTTCTCACTGTTGTTCATAAACGAACAATGTAGTTTTTCTGCTCGGATTTTTTTGGAATAAAACGGTTATATATTTTCTGTGTGGAATAATTTGAATTTGCCTGTTTTTTCCCTAAAAAACTGTTGAATCAACATTTTAGGTATTTAAAGCACGTCTGGCATGTGATTAATGCTGTTGTTCGATTCTTTTTAAGGAAGGCTTTTGTTATCTGGATGGTAAAAATACCAAACATTTTGGATTCAAAGTGCATGTGTTAAAACGTTTGTTTGAACCGCCTGCAACTTGAATACTGTGTAACCAAACCACATAGGGAAGTACTTACTTTCGCCAATTAGGGTTAGTTTGAAGTGGACAGAACAGTTCATGTATTAATTCATGGGAGAGTATTACTCGCATTGAAATACAAGTGTAACACTGAGGAAAAGTTAGCTGGAACAGGAATCACTTCAGGCAGCAGCAATTACCAAATAGTTGCAGTTATTGCAGCATTTAGATCAAGTCTGTGTCTGAGCAAAAACCCAAACTGAAAAATACTCGTGTATAGAATTCTAGTATGATAACTCGTGTACTATATTGTGCTACGTTGGTTAAACTACGGAATGTATTTAATTCTCGGAGCTTAACCCGCGGGCCGAGCGGGCCCAAGGGTTATAAACACTTACTCTAGAAGGCATCTTTCTATACCTTAATCTCAAACCAAACTGAACAATTCAATGCGGACCTATTTCAGATCAAATTAAGCCTTTATGGTCTACTTTAAGGTTCTCCTCGAAAACCGTTTCCAAGTTTTGTGTTTGTCTAATAGTACTAAGTTAGCCATTAACTTCAATACAGTAAGCTTCCCAATGTTAACCCGTAAGCCTGTAGCTTTCAAAGCTCTTTTTGATGGGCTTATATTCGGTGTAGGCTTATTCTCGGGGAGGGGGCGGGGTATTTTGGAGGGAATTTTGCGTTTCATAATTATTTGGGATTCTAACCGGATCGAGTTTTTCGCCTCGAAATCTTCATCTTTAAAATGACAGTAGGCACACATTAACATGTTAAATGGTCATTTTAGTTGCCTTCAAAGACTGAAATACTGGCGGTAAGCTAGTTAACAGCTGCAAAAGTTTTTTATTTCAAGACTGTTACTAGACGGCCCCTCCAATCATAAACCCATGGACTTATTTTCGGAAAGCTTATACTAGGAAGTTGATGGTATTTCTTCTGAAGTTAAGTCTCAGCCAGGCCGTTTATTAACGTTTGGATCTTTTTAGTTTGAGCCTCTGTCTCACTTGACTTGAGAACAACTTTCATGCAAGATGCTAGAGTTGAAGAGAAGAGTGGGTGTGGATGGAAGTTGGTTCCTGAGCCTTTAAACTTGGACTGACTGTAGCTATATTTTTCAGTGGCCAAACTGAACTAATTTGGTGAGTGAAGGGGAAGAACGACGGAAGTTAAAGTGTTTCAAAGGTTCAATAAATAAATTTTAGCTGTGCGGACACTGGGGACTAGCTGCTCTATTAACTGGATCAAAAAGTATGGTAAGACAATTAGCAAAACGAGTCCCAACTCGGAATTCTTCTTTTACGATTTGTGCCTTTTTATGACCCTAAAAGAACGCATTTTTTTTCTCAGTGCTTCTAACTGGGTACACTTAACAAACGCTCTATTGTTATTTAGATTTGGAGGGCATAAATTTACGTGCTCATGATCATGCGGCCCCTTGTCTAACGGGAAGGCGCACTTACGTGCCGAAGCACTGGGCCCCGTGCTGGGAGCCTGGGGCTCACTTGAGGCCGAGCTAGTGCTTGCCACCGAGGAGACTGGGGCGGGTTGGGTGGTTGGCGGAGGTGCAGTTGTTGTCGGACCTACAAAGACGTTTAATAGGACAGAAGACAAGTGATCTTCGAGACTGTTTCTTTACAGTTTACCATAGCGTCTCAACTAGCCAATGTTTCAGTAAAACATGTTAATACCTGGCGTACGTAAATTCGACGACGTGGAGATGTGCCGAGCTTCGAGTTGGACAATGGTGAGTCGCCCCAGGCAAAACTCAAAATGGAGTCGTGAATGAAATCAAACTGCAGTGCGACTGGAGAGAGCTTGTAAACGCAGTGTGTTTTGAAAATACGAACGAAAGAAGGTAGGAATGTCTTTGTAGTGTTTAACTGAAGTTTAACTGAAAACACAAATAAAAATCAACGCAAACTGTAAACAAACAAACCAAAAATAAAAAACGAATATATTTTCTTCAAGTTAAACTTTTCAAGCTTTTAAAAATTTATACGAGTTTTGCTTTATCAGTTAATGTCTTTGTCCGAATAGTTGAGAAGCTGAAAATTTCCACCTGTTATTCAACTGTTGCATTTTTCGGTAATTGTTGAGTAGTCCTTTTGCTTTTCGAAGAAAAGACAATTTTTATACATGCGAGAAAAGGCGGGAAATCACGCGGGAAGCCAATATACAAACGCAATACTCCTTCGTCTCACAAACTTGCAAGACTTGCTTTTCACTTCATACAAAGCCGGGGGGAGTTACATTTCCCTTTTCTATAAACAAAAGGTATTTTTAGGGTATCACATATGTCAAAAAGTTCTTTGTTTTTTGGGGAAGTTTTGGTCAACTTTTGAAATCCCCTCCCCCATCATTTATTCCTCCATCATTTATCCCCCTGTTTAAGGGGGAACTTACTGGAGGAAATAGACTTGAGGAAACAATTCGGTATGGTAAATAAAAACTGCCTATTTTCAAAATTAGTTAAACAAAACATTAAGGTAAACAGCTAGTACAATTCTATGCGTTTTTCAGACAGCAGACTAGGAAAATAAATAACTTTTAATAATATTTATGCCTGGTTAGTTTAAAAATTTTTATAATTAACCATATGCACTTAGAAATTAATAAAAATGATGTGTTAAGTTTGAACATTGTTACTTTTTAATATCTACAATGCTGAATCTTATTTAAATTGACATATTAATTAATTAATTATTTACAAGTTTTAATTTATGCATTAGTTATGTTATTGTTCCAAGTGATTACACTCAGAAACAAACAGCTTAATAGTTTTTGAAATTATTGCGTTATCAAGCATAAAATTGGTATATGAAACAAATTAAAGATGGTGTTAGATTAAGATAGGAAATTAACAAGTTAAACTTTGTAGGACTGGCAAAGGATGTATCATGTGCAGACCTGTATAGTAACTGAGAAAACGCTTCAGGATAAATCCAAAATTAAGAAATCGTCGAACATCAGTTGTTTGATTTATGTAATGTCAAACATAAAAATAAACAAGGAAAAGTATAAACAACTAATAATTCAACATATAATAAAGTAATATTAAATACATAAATGATGTGTATCAAATGATGCGTTTGTAATTGAATGGATATATGTGTTTTGTATACCCATGCTCCAGCCACATTCCTACCAAACACTAAACATGGTTACATTACACTTGTTCGATTCAAATATGTTCGAACCGTCACTTGTTGATAGGTTTTAAAAGATTGTAAAAGAAGCATTTGAACATTATAACAATTTAAAGCAACTTGTTTATACAGTAATACAGGTTTTGAACCAGTCTGCGATCTTGAACTGTCAAGTTGTTTTGCAATCATGATTAACTGAAGTTTACCTGTTTAGTGAGTAATGTGAATGCGGCATATGCATGGGGTGCATGATTTACATTGATGCACAAGATCATGTGTATTCATAAAATAAAAGTTTTTGACATTCATAGAGTGTACATGAAATGGTAATGATTTTGTGTATTCACATGAGTATATACAAATGTTTATCATGATTAAATTTCAATATAAATTTGAATGCCTTTATAAATGATTTATGTGACTGTATAATTATAGTGCAAGTAATGTACATAAGTGTAAAAAACAGCGGAGTATATATAATATTGTCGATGAATCTGTGAGAAATGTTTAGTTGAAATATAAACTGGTACAAGACTTGGAATCAAAATTGTGTGTTTTTGATACTCAAAATAAAAATGAAATGTACAGACTTTTTGATGTATTTATGTGACTAGATGTTTGTGAATGTTTGTCATGAACAAGGTATAATACAAATTTGAAAACCTTTGCAAATAGTTTATGATGCTGTATTAACTATATGTATGTGATACACTGTATAAATGTATTAGAAATACAATGGAGTGTATAAATTGATTTAGAACTATAAAACTCTTGAAATCTGGTGAGAGAGATCAGAATAAATGAAATAAAACTCATTTACAAAAGTCAGTGTATTTCCAAATATTCTTATTGTTGCATGCCTGTGTGTAACATGAGTGAAATCAATGTCATAAATACAATGGATTGTCGAATAATGGCACAGTCATTGAAAATCTAGAAACTGTTTAAAATTGACAAAGCAACACATGAATTCTTTGTGTTCAATATTGAGACAAAAATTTTAAGCTGGACCCAGAACAAAATACTTTGATACTGATAATAATCTACAAGCTGTTGCCCTTTAAAGACTTATAAATGTTTTATTGAATTGTCCCAAGTAAAAGAAGGCTGTTTAATGTGATTGTTGTCGTTATAAATTCAACCTGGCTAAGTGCTCCAGATGAAAGTTTTGAATTTTGTCCAGCAATTGAATTAGCCAGTTAATGTAACTTGACACATTCATACACAGCACTGTAGATTTGACCATGGATATGGAGTATGACTTGCTATGATGAGATCTTTTTATTCGAAACATTGCATGAGGGTATAAAATGAAGACATGAATTAAATTTTTAAGTGGTAAAACAATAATGCAGAGTAGTAACAAGTGCTGCTACAAGAAAAAAAGGTTTAAAATGTAAGTAAAAAACATTCATAACTTCAAAATAGATTTTTCTTTTATGTAATACTATGTAAATGAAAAACAAGTCAGAATTTTTGGAAGTTCTTCAGATTTTTTTAGAAACCTTTGGAAACAACAAAAACATTTTCAGAAAATTTTTGAAAATTTCCAGAAAATTTCTATAGATACTGACAGCATAACGCAACCTCTCGACACGCACGGAAAAAAACCTTGATTTTGTGGTTATTATTATAATTTGGAAGCAAACGTCGTTTTGTGAACATTGTATAACAACCTTAGATTGCAAACTGAGTTTCAAAATTGTGGTAATTTTTCTGCAGTTAAAATTTTGGCTATTAAAGAAGAAAAATGGGAAATATCGCGCGAGGAAATGCATGTTTCGAAGGATTTTGAGCGAAGTCGACGAGATTTCTGACTTGGCCGCAATTGAAGAAAGTCGAGCTATTAAATACTCTAAAAGCAGTCTTCAATGGTTAAATAAATTGATTAACATTAAGCTTAACACATTGCTTGTTTTACCTAGCTCGATCGCAGTATCAGGGTAAATTGTTAATAAGGGCAATTGGCACTTTAACCTTTTCTTTTATTCAACTATTCTGTTCAACTCAAACTTGTTCAAGTACAAACAACTAAACTCACTCCCCTAGTTTTTATGTATAATCTGATGCAAAATTGAAGCCCTTTTGACAGATATGCAAACCGGGATCGTTGTTTACAATAAGTGAATAACTATAAGTTTGCAACATTTCTGTCACATGATAAGTGATGACAACCGCGCCGCATCAAGTTTTCCCGCCTTTCCGTAAGACGACCGTCGC
>JAOBYE010721723.1:0-10487 GCA_025403585.1 Parazoanthus swiftii
CATTCATAAGATCGAGATACCGGCTCGAAAATAAAACTGACCGGAAGTGCAAAGCCCGTCAAGAATAGTGTTGCTGCACGCCTTACGGCTCGCAGCAAAAAATACAATTTTTAGAAAATAAATTAAGGTACAGGACATCCAAAAAAACCATCAGGGCTTGTCTAAGTTGGACGACCTTAGTTTAGAGTTATGTAGTTAAATGGTGTGATAATAGGGTCAGTAGGGCAGGCAAGTACACACACAGACACACACACACACACACACACACACACACAGAAAAATATAACTGGTAAAGTAAATAGAAGTATTAGTGAGAGTTAGGAAAAGGAATAAGTTGTTCAATATTGGATGATAAAGAGATTTTTGAGTTTTTTTTTAAAGACTGAGATGCTACAAGATTTGAGTGACTCGTCGATAGAATTCCAAGTTTTCGGACCTTGGAATTTTAAACAAAATATTCTATAGTTTGTGCGAAACAATGGTAGTGCAAATGAGGATTTGGAAGCCAATCTAGTGTTATATTTATGGACATCTCTAACAGGGGTGAAAAAGCTGGAAAAAATTGATGGAAGTAATTCCCTATGGAATTTATACATGAAAACTGAAGTAGTGAGTTTTACTATGTCGAAAAAGTGGTTATGCGGATAGCACGTTTTTGTAGTATGAATAAAGGATTTACGTTTGACTCATAGGTGTTGCCCCAAGCAATTAGTGAATAATATTATATAAAATGGATAAATGGCAGTGCATAGTATAGACTTACAGGTGTGTTAGTATTAACAAAATATCTTAGTTTGGAAATTAGACCAACGAAATGTTCCTAGAATGCAATTTTGCTTTGAAAGCAACAAAATGTTTTTACATTTCAATTTTGTTGGGTTTTTTTGTTCCGTATCTAGCAAAACTTACATGCGCAGGGCGCGCATTTGTGCAAAATTTTTTAATTCTTTCCGTTGTTGCTATGTTTGTTTTGGTTGAGACCCGGCTTATTAAGAGGACTTCGTACGAACGGATTTTGTTTTTTACTAAAGTTCATCTTACAATTAACAATTTGTGTTATTATTGAGAAATCGTGCTAAGAATTCGAATCCATGGAGGATATATAAACTATAATTTTGTCACTGTTGTCATGATAATACTCCTTAATGTTAATTAATTTTTCTTTTTTCTTTATTTAAGTGTCTGTAAGTAATTTTTGGGTGGACTAGCTCGAGCGGTTCGTATGTTCCCTTCTATTCCTTCGCCACAGTAATCACTTTTCTTTTCTTGTTAGGACGTAGTTAATTGTTTCTTATTGTAAACTAATTAAGTTTTCTTATATATGTTCTATCTATGTAAATTAAATTATCATCACCACTGACTAACTTTCTGTCAACAAACTGTGCAGATTGTTGTTAGCGTCCTCGTAGTTTCGCATAACACTGGTTAAAGTATTTTAAAAGAAAAACGTAACATAATGTTTAAACCAGCCAGAAATGGGGAACGGGTAACAGTCAATTTGAGTCTTGCATGAGGCTTATTAAGAGGACTTCGTACGAACGGATTTTGTTTTTTACTAAAGTTCATCTTACAATTAACAATTTGTGTTATTATTAAGAAATCGTGCTAAGAATTCGAATGCATGGAGGATATATAAACTATAATTTTGTCACTGTTGTCATGATAATACTCCTTAATGTTAATGAATTTTTCTTTTTTCTTTATTAAGTGTCTGTAAGTAAATTTTGGGTGGACTAGCTCGAGCGGTTCGTATGTTCCCTTCTATTCCTTCGCCACAGTAATCACTTTTCTTTCTTGTTAGGACGTAGTTAATTGTTTCTTATTGTAAACACAGTTTCGTTCAGTTTTTCATATTGTATTCTGTTTTTACAGGGTTCGGACAAATCGTACCAAGAACCTTTGGTGGCCGTCTGTTTTGTATATTTAGCGCGTTATTTGGAATTCCCCTGAACATGCTGGTTTTAAAATACGTTGGAGAAAAAATCAACAACGGTATTCACAGTTATCTGAAATACGTTGAACAGCGCTTCAGGAAACGAGACAGACATGAAAGCATTAAGCTTAAGACTGCTTGTGTTTCATTTCTACTCATGACTCTTGTATTGCTCATCGGAGGGGCTTTGGACACAATATTTGATGGGTGGACATTTTTCGACGGAGTTTATTTCAATTTTATTGCAATGAGCACAATCGGGTTTGGAGATCTTTTCCCAAGAGTTGAACATTCACAGAAGCTCGATAGACTTGGCTTCACTGAAAACGGAAAAAGAATATTTGCATCCTCGATAATGCTAGTTTACATGGTCATTGGACTATCTGTGGTTTCTACAGTTATCTATGCTATTGTCAAAGCCATTGAGGAAGTATCTGAAGTAAAAGTTCCCTGGCATAGCAGTATTGTCGGGACGGAACTTGCGATCGATTCAGAGCCGCCTCAACTGAAGAGTATTCAAGGCGACTGCTCAGTCAATTCTCAACCCAGCATCGTTGTTCCAGCATCCGATAGCGAGCAGTCTCCAAGCGAGTGTCAGACAAAACAAAGTGAAGACTATGAGCTGGACATTGTTGTTATAAAAAACCCAAATACCTGTGACTAACATCGGAAATTTTGTATGTAGTATAGGAATAATTTCTAGACAAATGGAAATGTATGTATTACCGTTTTATGTATTGGTTTAGTTTTTAGTTAATTCGTTTTTGAATGTTGCCTGCTTTGTTGGAACACCCATAGTTAACTATGGAACACCATACAAGATCAACTTACAAGAACAGAAGAACACCCGAAAAGAAAGAAAAATGTAGAAGGCCCAAAGAGATCCGGTAAAAGGTGCAAACGGAACTCCAGGTACGGTCTCACACGAGAGTGCCCGCCCCAAGAATTAGTTTTAAGAAAAGGTAAAAGACCCACGTACCGTGAAATTGTGACAGATGGAACTATGATTTGTGAGAAGGGCATTCTCGCACAGGGGAACAGCTTCAGCGATAGTGCAGGTGCACGTCAGAAATAGAGTTCAGCAACATAAAGTACCTTTTGGTTAGAAAAACTTTAAATATGTCAGGTTAATGCACTGAAACTTGGGTAACGCTATACATCAACTCATTTTCAGAAAAAAATAATATATAGACACGTGACCTTTTTTCCAGTATTAGAATGTCACTAATGGTAATAATTAAATTATTCCTTTTTTTATTTCAATGTAAATAATCTGGATGAAAATGCGGACAGCCTGTTTTTGTAGTGATACGAGAGTGTATAATCTTCTGCTGAAGAAAAGATTATGCTGAAGAGACAGTTAAGTAGCTGGTGAACAGCCTTGACTTTAACAGGTAATTATGACTATCAGTTCTTAATTCGTGGTCAGTGTACTCTTTTCAAACTTAAAATTCCTGTCTTTTGAGCTACTATTGATAGTTTAGAGAACTTCACCGGTTAGAAATACTATAAGATTTATGTCAGATTTCGGCATCAGAATTTGTGATCAAAATAATTGGTCAAACTTTAGCAAAACAGTCCTTTGGTATTCTGACCAAACCGGCTTCTTTGACATTTAAGAGTTTGTGACTACATTGTTTTTGGTTTATAAGAACCTTGTTTAAAAGAACAAGGTTCAGGCTGAGATTTGCCCAAAATCTTGAGGAATTAAGAACATTCTCATGCTCAGTTTACGTGTTTCTATAAAAAGAAAAGTTAGTACCGTGAAAAGAAATCTTATCAAATCTTCACTGAAGCCGTCGCTTCTTTGTGAGGGCTAGCATTTTACGTAAAATTATAACAGCTCGTAGGCAGGGGGATGCGCAAACGTAAATCGAAGCGACAAATAAAGACCATCAGTGCGTTTGTCCCTTAACCCTATCCAGGCCGGGCTATTTTTGGCGCTAGGAAGGCCAAGGGGAGGGCGATTCGCCCCCTCCCCTCCCCCTAGCGTAATTTCCTTACTATTACGTGCATTCGTTTGAAACTTGGCAGTATTACTTATTAGCCCATGATCTACATAACTGTGCACTAGTTAACTCATAGTGACGTCATCGAATAGATTTTTGCTCATTCTGTTTCTCTTCCGGTTTCAACGATTTTAGCAATTCTTATTTTTAAGTTTATTGGCTCTCGTGACGTCATAGTATGATCGTTGTTTTAAGTACAACAAAACAATGTATTATCTTTAGTACTTCATAGGTTACCACAGTTTTATGTCACCTGGGGGTTTGGATGTTCAGATCTATCACATGAACTCTCTTTATGTATATTAAATGGATCACAAATTGTGATTAGCAGTGAGGTCCCATGATTTCAATCTTCAGCAACCTTTGGAAGTGTGTAAAAACAAGAAGGTACTGTACCGAAAAAGCGTACATTAATAATTTTAAAAACTTCAGGTACCTTGTACGCAGCTTCTTTTTGATCCATAATTTAAAAATTATGATATCTTTTATATCAACCTACGCAAGTTCATACCTGCCTGTGTATGTTTCTTCATTTATTGTTTAGCTATCTGTTTATTGCCTCGGAATTTCTAGCATCAACTCGAGAACGACAACGCAATTTTTTTATTCCAATTATTAACAAATCTTCCCATAATTATTTACAAATAAACAAAGCCAGAACTCCGTAGATGCAGTGGAACCCTGGCTCGGGAATACTGCGTGTTCCCAAGAGAAGATCCTGCTGCGAGTCTTCGAGAACACTAATTAATTTTAAACTAATTTTCGCCTTTTGAAAAATTTTGCAAGGGGTACTGCTTTAGTAAAATGCAAAAACGTCCGATTCTTGATGCTTAAAAATCTGCTCCAGAGTCGCCTGTGCGACGTAGCTTGTAACACTTGAATTTTTCACTCGCCCTTCAAGAAGGAAACGTGTCTACTTGTAAACTTTTAGAACTGCATTTTGGCCCATTTTAATTTGCTGGTTAGTCAAACAATTTCTGTAGCAACTGATTTCTGCCTAATCATTTTTAGTTTGAATTCCTTTCCCATTTCTGAGGCGAATGGCGCACTTCGCTGCACTGGTCATCTATCGTCTATAAAAAGTTTGCATAATGGCGTCAATTTACTACCAGTACTAGAATGCTTGACGAGTTTATTTCTTTTTCAGCTTTTTTTACCTCATGAGGACAAAAGACTAATCGGCACTGTTTATCTTACACAAGAAAGTGGGCAATGCATCCTTGTAGTGGTAGTGTCAACACGCAAACCTCCAATTAGCTTTGTTTTCCTTGCAAAATTATCCTAGTCATGTTTTGCATAATTGCGAAATATTTTCGTTTGTGCTAGCGCTTCCTTCAGTTTGTTTTCTTACACAGACCATTTCATGATCACTTGAACTCGCACTTGCTACTCACGATTGACTTTCATTCCGAAAAAAATTTAAGTTTGTAGCGATTATGCCTAACAGAGTTTTTGAGTCTTGAGTTATACGTGTTACCGATAAAACAAACACGTAATTTGCACTTTAAAAACAGTTCAAGTATTTTCGTTATAAATTTGTCTGTCTTTCAAGACATTTTCGGCTCCCTTCCTGTCACTGAATCATTTCTATAATCTGGTAAGATGGTCATGGTCGGTTGTGATTGGTCAAAACTTGTCACGTGACGCGTTGTGTCATCATCTGTGCCCGCACCTTGAAGGCTCTCCACAACTAGCTGGCCATCTTGGGCAATACGTCGGCAAGGTTCGGACTTGACATAGCCGTAAAGTAGTTCCTCCCTGATCCTCTGGTCTATGATAGGCGCTCGAGGGTTCCTTGAGGGTCTATAAGGTCCCTGGCTGCCGTCCAGTCGTGCCTGCTGATCCCGCTGAAGGCGCCTCTGGGCTCGGCATTTGCTGTCGATTCTTGGTTTTAGAACCATCCAGCGTAGTTCTTGCTTCTCCGGCTCAATCGGGAACTTGAAGTTCACGTGAGCTGGAATAAAAGGGGAAAAATGTGTAGTTGTATAATCTACACTAATATTGGTTCAAATCCTGACAAAATGCATAGTTTGCGTGTTGTTTTCGTGTGACATTCGAAAAAACCTCGAGAAAACTGTACCGGAAATAAGATCACAGATGGATTCTCGTCCAGTATTTTGACTTTGCGGTTTTGATAACTTGTAAAATGAGACACAAACTCTTGATATAAACAGTAAGTAAAAAAGTAAAGAGGTAGGTAAGTAAGTAAGGAAAGTAAGTGTAAGTAAGTAAATAAGTAAGTATCTATGTAATTGCATAAGTAAGTAAGTAGGTAGATGTGTAGGTGACTAAATAAGTAAGTAAGTATGTAGGTAAGTAAGTAAACTAACCCTGAATAGCTTTAATTTTGACTGGGTCGAGCAACTCCCTACCACGTGCACCATTCACATTCGACGCCGCCATTTCCTCTCGTGTGAAGAGAGCCTCGAGTAGATTAAGGGACAGTTTTGCAGGGTTGGAGCCGGACGCCTCTGCACGGTGAATAATCTTGGAGTCTCCGCAGTACCACACTCGATTATCCCCGTCCATTCGGTCTCCCAACCAGCTGCCGCGATTGAGACTGATGCTATCCACCCCTGCAAAAGAAGCAGCTCCGTATTTTCAAGAAAATTGTCACAACCAGTTGAAAAGACTTGATAAAGTATAATTTGCTGTTTTGATGATGCTCCTAAATCTCACACCGTAAACGGCTAAAAATGAAAAGGCCCCCGAAAAATAAGAAAACTAAAGGATGCGGGAAGAGAACCAAAGGGTGAACCGGAACGAAACAATCATCTGTATACAGCAGAGATATAAACAGAAAGGCCAAATCAATGTTGTACCTTACAGACCTGTTCTTTTTTATATATTTATGTTAACTCCGACACTGAACTGATCAATCAGAAACTGATTCACTTGGCTTCTTTTGATTGTTTGAAATCTTTACAAGATAGTTTCTTATAGGCGCAAATCAATACACGTTACGCGTTCTGTCTCCATTCTTACCCTCAACATTAAGTTGGTTTCCGTTAAGCAAGTCCTGCAGTGGAACTTCAGCTGTTATATTTCTTTTGTTTTTACCGCTGGCAGCGATTATTACTGGCACAAGCAAATGTGGGCTGGCATCGAGAACGCTCAGATCCAGTCCTCTTGGCAAAGCTTCTGACTTCTCATTGGATCCTGAAGTCTTGACTACAGCGTCAAGAGTCTGGCTGCCGCTTTGCGCTAAGTCCCCCTGAACCGAAGGCTCGGTGTTTGGCGGATGTGGTGCATTATAACTGGAGGTAACTGTGGGCAAAAAACCTGCAGCATGTGATCTCGGTGTGGTGTTTGCTACCTGGCCAGGAACACCAGCTTCTGGAAATATCGGATTCTCAAGCACAGGTGTGTGCAAAGGTTCTGGCGAATCGCTCTGTGAAACAACAGGGCTCTTAATGTCCTGCGAAATAACGTAAAAAAAGGAAAGTAGATAATAAAATGAAATCAACTAGAATTTCCCGTTGCCACACAGAATCCTGTGTTATCTCAAGTAACCACTTGAGAAACAGGCGTGTTACTCCCTTCTGGTATTAAACGAATTTATTATTTCAGTTATTCAGCTAATTAAAATAATTGACATGCAAGCCAATAATGATTGGTCCTGGAAGTCACGCTTGTTATAATTTTGTTTTAACCAATCGTTTTAATCAGTACACGTTACGTAAAACTTGCAATTAAGAACTGATTTTTAAAGCGTATAACTAAGGAATAACAGTGACACTGCCCCTTTAAAAGGTCTCTTTAGTAGCTTTATGTATGCTCGGAGATTTATTGACAAGAAAACTTTATTTCAAGCCAAAGAATAGATGATCAGACACTGATCTGATATCGAAACTTGGTTTTAAAGAGGCAAATGGTACGGATGGTCTGTTATAGTATTACAGCTATCTTTCCTGTAATTCATCATCTCGATTTATGTTCTGGGAATGAATACACAAGGTACTACAATACAATATATTATAGTACAACACAATACACTATAACAATAAAATACACTATCCTACACTAGACTAGACTAGACTACTACTATACTACACTAGTCTACACTATACTATACTAAACTACACTACGCTACAACCACACTACACTACACTACAACACAATACAATACACTATCCTATGCTACGCTGGACTAGAGTACACTACTACTGTACTACACTAGTCTACACTCTACTAAACTGCACTAGGTTACAACCACAGAACACCACACTAAAATACAATACGTACAAGTTATGCAATGGTTTCGAGTGGGATACCGTGGAATATACCACGCGTCGCGTCACTTGTATTTTCCGTATACACACGAGCCTTTAGGCGAGCGTGTATAGGTAGAAAATGCAAGTGACAAGTGGAAACATAACACAACTTTATAAGTAACTTTGGAAAAAGATAAAATCCATCGATTTAACCATGAAAGAGCTAACGAACAATCTGAGAGAATACACCACGGTCGTTTCAAACTTACTGTCCGCACTCTTGGATGGTCCAACTGGTCGCCAAGCAATATATCTAGTTTCTCTTCAAGATTTTCCAGTATACTCTCGATGTGATCCAAGCGTCGCTGATTTTCCATGACTGCATTTGCCACGTGTACCTAGAATAAGGGCAGCAAAGGTAACTATGACCACCTACACGTATTTAGGAGAGCAGATCAAAAGGAAACGGAGCAGAGGGAGGAAGATGGGAAGAGAGGAAGGAAAGAAGAGAAAGAATAGCTATAGAGAAAGGGAGAAAGAAGAAAAGAAACTAGAGGGGAACAGAGCAGAGGGAAGAAGATGGGTAAAGAGAAAAATCAAAGCAAGTATCGAGAAAGGGGGAGTAAGGAGAAGAGATCAGAAGGGAACAGAGCAGAGGGAGGAAGAAGGGCAGAGAGGAGAAAAGAGCAAATATAGGGAAAGGGTTAGTTGGGAGAGGGATTAAGAGCAGAGGAAGGAAGATCGGTAGAGAGGAAAGACGAGCAAGTACAAAGAGAGGGGGAAGCTCAGGCGAAAAGATCAGAGGGTAGCAAAGAGAGCGAAAAGGATGGATAGAGAGGAGAGAAGACCCCGTGTTAAGAAAGGGGGAGTGACGAGAGGAGATCATAGGGGAGCAAAGAGAAGCATTGATCAGAGAAAAGCAGAGAAAAAGGAGAGGGGGCAAGAATGGTTAGAGACCCAGAGGAAAAAGGAGATAAGAAGTAACGGGGGAGTGAGGAGAGTAGGTCAGAGTAGAGCAGAGCAAAGGGACGGAGAAGGAAGGGGAGAGAGGAGAGACGAAGAAGAAAGGGGAGTAGATCAAAGGGGAGCAGACCAGAACAAAGAAAGGGAGAAAGAAAGTGAGACTGAAAAAGAGAAGAGGAGATATGAAGAGCGGGAAAAAACGGAAAGCAGATAAATCACAGGGGGGCAGACCAAAATAAAGGGATGGAGGAAGAAAAGCATAGAGAGAAGAAAATAGGAGACATAATGAGAGCAAGAGTTAGGACATCAGATCACAGAGACAGGAGCTAAGTGTGCAGAAAATATTCGAGGTGTTTACGTACTGAATCCTTGCGACTGTCTGCGAGGAAGGACGCCTCCGTTTGTGTGTACGTATCCAGCATCATGAGGAATCTGTTTTTTCTTGACTGCAAAATGTTATTAAATACAGTTACAGATTTTCTAATCAACAACGGATCTCTTCCCGAGATTCAAGATCACCTTAACCTCTCTATAGTTACTATGCAGATTTACAGGAAATGTAGGCAAGGTAATTCTGAACAAGTGACGCCAATTGACTCCATTCGTGTCTCACCAATAATATTCTTTTATTTCCAATGTATTTTGAAGTTATTTTGTTGTAACTCATATGCGAGATTTTGCAAGGTGTGCATTTCAAAGAGGTTTTAACTGAATTCGTGTTTCTTTGCTAGTTATAGCACTAATACATTGTGTGAAATGATTATAATTATTCTGGACATGTTATTTACAGGTAACTTTTTGTATTCAGTGTTCGGGCCAAAAATATTTAAAAGGAGTAGCATAAATTTGTAGAAAAAGCATGTATTTTTGAAACGTTGACACTTTGATGGAGCGGAAAAAGGTACCTGTGCCCCAAGACGTTATTTTCTCATGTTTTCAACACTGCCGTCGAAAGGTCCTGGGCAATCCGCGCTTGTTTTGGAAAATCTTACTAGCAAACTGTTTCCTTTCGTTCACGAAGTCCCAAATATCATATTTCGTCTAAACTTCGTCAGTTTTTTAATTCAGCACAGATCGTTACCTAAAACCGTGTCTGGGATTTTTGTTTTCCGCTTCAATTATTTTTAGAGTTCAGTAAAGAAAATTTTGAAGTTTGAAACACCTAAGTGAAGAACAAAAGCAGTAAGAAAGAAACTAAAAGGGGATTTTAAATTCGTTTGCGCGGTTAAGGACGTGACTTACATGTATGAGTCTACCGTTTTGCCAAACTTTATTGTGATAGGCAAAAAATTAAACGAGGAATCGAATGTAAATTCTCATGAAATATTTCATTCGCAATATCTTGAAAAAGTATTTTTTCTGGGGGGG
>JAOBYE010721745.1:0-10486 GCA_025403585.1 Parazoanthus swiftii
ATCGTAAGTAGGTCCAAAGTAGGCCCACATCGTACTTTGACCCTACTTTGTGTGTGAATGGAGATATAGTAGGCTTAAAGTATCATACTTTAAAGTAGGCATCATCAAAAGGGCCTCATCCTGCTTCAAAGACTGATCAGACCACTCGTACGATCCTACTTTCACACCTCCAGATCAGTCAAGCGCACTTACTCTCGTTAACAATAAGTTTCCACTTGTTGAAACGGAATGCTGCTTCGTCGCTGAAAGGGTCAATATTGAGCAGTATCTGTTCGCGGGGCGAAAATTCTCCAGATGAGATGCTGTTCCACACGTCTATACCATCGATATTTTTCAAGTCGTGGATATCGCCTCCCGCGAGGGTGTACAGTGACGGTAGCCAGTCGGTCACGTGAACCATCTCCATGGAAACACGTCCTTTCTTGGCCAGAAGGGGACTGTGTACAAACCCAGCACCGCGCACTCCCCCTGAAGGGGTAAAACACAGTCATTGACAATGTGTTCTCTGTGATACTCTAAATTAGATTATTACCTTGGTATTTAACAACCGGATAGCCGTCAACAAGTCAGTAATTGGAAGTTAATATCAAAGATGAAACAAATGAAAGAGCGAAAGAAACACTTCGACATTTCTAATATACATGTAGTATGCACCAACGTTTTAAAGCCGCAAGGGTTGATGGGTGACGGATGGTGTGGATTAACCCACAAGGGGAGTCAAGGGCGGATCCAGAAATTTCGGAACGGGAGAGGGGCAGAGAGAGTCGGCAATTCTGGAAAGGAGGAGGGGGGGGGGGTGAAATGGCACCTGTGTTCGGAAACGCTTTTTTTCATTTTTTTTTTCTTAAGAAATGTTTCCAAAATTGCCGAGGCACTATCCCAGTGTTTTTCTTAAGGCCGGTACACCGGTACATTGTACCGACGTTCCCCCGTAGCTGTACCGCCTTTCCCCAGCAGTGGCGTCACCAGATGCATAAAACTTCATCATTTTCCAGGACTCCAAATTTCAAAAATGTTCTGGGGGATGCCCCCAGACCCCTCTAGATGCTTGCACCTTCGGCGCTTGAAGACTTGCAACCCAGGTGTACCTGCTTTCCCACTTAATGTACCCAATTTCCCAAGCCTTAAGAAAAACACTATATCGGCTCCTCTCCTAACTCCGCCCCTGTGAGTGGCTCTATATACACAGTTTCAAGCCGTAGAATACAGTTTAGCTCATGTTAGAAAGTTCGTTTGAGCTTGTGCTCCACAAGGGAATAAACGTAACGTATACAAGAAAATATACCATAACATAAAAACTTGCCCAATCTCCTCCTCTGGTTTACATTGCAGTGTTGACAGCTGCATTGTTAAACTGGTGTAAAGCTACATAAACCGTTTGACACGTTGACAACTTTTGATATCTATTTTCGCAGTTTAACGTTTTTTACAACAGCTTGTGGATTTTTTTCGAAATCAAAGGAGCTATTCAAATCATGAGACAAGCTTGTCACAACACAGGGATGTGTTTATACCTTCCCATAAAGTGGCTTTCACTCCCCTCAGAGGAAAATTACAAGCCATGTTCATATCAAAGCCATTTGCCGGTCCACCATTGTCTGTGCTGAACACGATGACTGAGTTATCGTACAGCCCTCGGGCCTTTAAAGAATCCACAACCTGGAGACGTCAAAGAGGAACATTCTCAAACATTGCTGTTTTAGAAACAAAAGGTATCAGCAAAAGAGAACACGACACGAGTGACGCGACATAACATGTAAATTCCGGGGGAGAGGGGGGGGGGGGGTACTTCAAGGTTAAAATGGTAGGGATGACCGTCGAGGAAGCCCAAATTTCCACTCTAAAAAATATCTGGTCAGAAAAAATTCCCACCCTCAAAATGACAAATCGGGCCTACAATACCCTAAAAATATCTGGATTTATTGACAATTAAATTCAATTCTGGCCAGATTTTCTTTAGCGTACCGTTTTCGCTCAACGAAACCCTAAAAAATACTTGATTGCCGACTTTAACCCCTAAAAAATACGACAGTCATACCTACCATCTAAAAATAGGGAGTACCTCCCCCCGGATGTAAATATGCATTACATACTGTTGCCAGTTACAAAGTACAGGTGGACAGAACTGTCCAACAAACAGCCACATAATTTTCAAACTAAAGAACAGAATCATCACGCCAATTGATGTTATATATTTATAAATATTCAAATTGAGGCATTAAAATACACAGTTATCAAAAACAAACGTTTCTGCTCTACATGAGCTGCAGCACCTTCCGACTTGACCGCTTTCATAATATATTTATAAAAATATTATTGTATAGCTACCTAGCCTTGATTAGCTTTTCAGTTACTTCTAGGTAGCGAATATCCAACACCTGTATTTAAATAAATATTGTTGTTGTTGTTGTTGTTGTTCTTGTTCAGATTTGCCCTACAATACATGTTTATAAATAACAGATGTGAATGTAAGAAGTAAAACATCTTTCTGTCTGTGTTGTTCATATCTGTGTCGGAGACGTCAGCTCGGTTCTTGACTTAGATATAGAACTGTCTCATGACTAAACACAGAAGCAAACGTCCTTCTTTCTGTGCAGTTACTAAAATTGAGAGGTCAAGTCTGAAATGTCAGCTCACTTCTCATCTTGTCTATGGAACTGTCCAGTGTTGAAACAACAGAAACAAACGTCCTTTTATCTTAAGGTTTGTTACTAATAATGAGGTCGTGTCTAAAATGTTAGCTCAGTTATTCTCACCATGCCTATATATAGAATTGTCCAGAAGAAAACGTCCTTCTGTCTTAACGTTTGTTACTAATAGTGAAGTCATGTCTAAAATGTCAGCTCAGTAATTCTCACCTTGTCTCAGGACTGTCCGGGACGATGGTGCAACAGTAAACAAAAACGTCCTTCTACCTTAACGTTTGTCACTACTATATAATACTAGTATATAAAATGAGGTCGTGTCTAAAATGTTAGCTCGGTAATTCTCACCTTGCCTATAGAACTGTCCGGAACGGTGTTGAAACAAAAGTAGAAAACGTCCTTCTGTCTTAACGTTTGTTACTAATATAGAGGTCGTGTCTAAAATGTTAGCTCAGTAATTCTCACCTTGTCCATAGAACTGTCCAGTGCTGAAACGACAGCAGCAAACGTCCTGCTATCTTTGTTGCTAATAATAAAGTCGTGTCTAAAATGCTAGCTCAGTAATTCTCACCTTGCCTATTGAACTTTCCTCTGCTGAAACAAAAGCAGCAAACGTCCTGCTATCTTTGTTGCTAATAATAAAGTCGTGTCTAAAATGACAGCTCAGTAATCTCTCCTTATCTCTGAACTGTCCGGGACCGTGTTGAAACAACAGCAAAAAACGTCCTTCTATCTTAACGTTTGTTTCTAATAATGAGATCATGTCTTAACTGTTAGCTCTGTGATTCTCACCTTGCCTATAGAACTGTCCAGTGCTGAAACGACAGCAGCAAACGTCCTTCTATCTTTGTTGTTAATATTTTTGAACTTGTTGACCAGTTCAGGCGGAGCTTGGATTGGCTGAATGTAGTTGGCGCTGTGTACAGCTTGGTATGGAAGGTAGAGAAACAATGGTTTCGTCTTGTCATGAGTGTTGATAATATCGACAGCTTTGTCCGTGAACAGATACGTACTGTAGTGGCCCCATTCTGTCCAGACAGGCTGCAACATGTAGTTACATGTACATGATTGATTGAACTAAAAGTCTAGCAAAGATTCTGTGACATTCAAGTGTGAAATATCAAGACGAGAAGGGTTGGGGTGCCAGGGTGGCAAAAACAGGGTCAGATCATTCTGTATACAATGTAATAATTAAACTAAATATAATTATGTTTACATAGTTACATATACATGTATACATACATGTATTAAAGCTAGGAGAAGTGAATGCAGTACTGTATATATTTTGTGTCACTCTTGGAGAAAACATGATCATAAACATTGCAAAAGTTTTCTCCCAATTTATTTAAAGTGTGTTAAGTTCCAGAAAATATCTACCACCTAATTGCAGGTTAATTAACAGAAATTTCAAATTAGAGGGGGATTTAGAAGCCAAAATTTTTAATATAGAAAACTTTATGGAGATGGGGAAGGGTCAAGAACAAAATTCAAACTCTCTGTACATAATTAATTACCCAACCCTGGAGTGAAAGTACCAGACAGTATGGATATTTCTAGAACTACACAATCATAAGGTATTGCCCTTAGCATCATCGACTGTCATAAAACTAACGTTTCATGGAGCCTTTCATATCTGGCTTTGATTCACAATACATCTATTATCCTGTATCTAATTTTGTAAAAAGTTTTAAAATCATGGATCACACAGTTTTAAATGCTCTTTGCCACACAGTTTGTAATTATTGTACAGCCATTTAGTTAACCACAAGTGATATTTTATACAGTCTACAACAACACAGGAGTTCAAATGTAACTATAATTTATTATATATTAACTAATATTTATAACAATTGAAAGTTGATGATATACTCTCAAGTGAGAAAAAAATACATTGGATTTAGTCATTAAGTTTATGAAGTTAAAGAGCAAACTATAATTGTTTGAACAAAGTTTGAGATTAAGTCTAATTTTAAATAATTTTAAATTTATGTACCTCTGTGTTGTTGCGAAGATCCAGGGCCCAGTCGGATGCGTAACGGTTCGAGTGGTCCCAATAATCTTCCTTGCCGCAGTAATAACCATAGAATGAGTCAAAACCCCGCATTGTAGGAGTATACTTCCAGTCAAAGAATCCCAAGTGCCACTGCAAGAAAAAACAGCAGAACAACATACTGAATATATTTTTTACCAGGGCCATAGCAAGCCTTGGAAAACTGGGGGGACACTGCCAAGAGCCAAAGGTGTGAGCCTTTTAGGGGGGTCTGGGGGCATGCTCCCCCGGGAATTTTAAAAATTAGTTTGTCTAAAAACGTGTTTCCGGGGTTTTAAATGCCATTTGAAACAAAATCAGGGTGTCTCAAACTAGTAAAATATGACAAGTTTTTCTCAAACTTGGAGAATTTTTCTGAGCTTGGTACATCTAACATATTTGCTGGGGAAGAAACTGGGCGGGGCACAGCCCCCCCCACCAGCCCTACCCCTTGCTACGGCCCTGTATATTTAAGAAATGGTCCATGCTTAGTGTGTGTCTATCGAGTTATGGATGCACGTGGGAAGTTGGGAGAGCATGAAAGAAGTGTTAGAGTGGCACGAAGCGAAGGTGAGTACTTCTCTAGCTTCTTGAGCTAAATGTAAACATACCTTGCCTACAATGTGTGTTGCATATCCCAAATCCTTAAAATACTCTGGCATCAGTTTATTATCAAGTCCTAAGCCATAAGGCTGCTTTGCTAGGATAACACTGTGTTGCATGCCTGAAAAGAAAGAAAATTTAAAAAAAAATTGGAAATAATAGCAAAACTAAAATACTAATTAGCTTAATATATCAGAAATGTTTTTCTTTAATTTATTGTTACTAAGTTTTAATGATGACTTTCAAGTAAAGATACATGTATCTACAGACCGTTGATTGAAGTACAAAATTTATTGTACTAATAAATAAACTTGTGTATCAAACTTGCTTGTACTGTAGCCATATTTTCAAATGATAATATTACATTGTATGCCTCTTCCATCAAGTTTTTTTTGTACATTATACATTGAACTGATTATTGAAATGGAGTTTAAAACTACACAGTCATGATTATTATCATTGTTTTCCTTAGTGTTCCACACTGAAGCTTAAGCTACAAAAAAGAGTGCTGAGAAAACCAATCGATAGAGTGCAACCCCTTCTTGTCTTGGCCTTTCCCACAGCTGGAAAGCTCTTAATCGGTCAGTTTTCTCAGCACTCTTTTGTTTTCATGCAGCACCTTCAGTTGCTGTTTTCTTGTCACAAACCTTCTTATAAATAAATGTAAAATTGTAATAAAGTGCTAGGTTTTCACTTGATCAATATTTTTGGTATGTAGTTTTATGCATAACTGAACAACCACTGTCAAAGTGCTTGAAGCATACACATCAGTACATTCATTTGCAAATATTTGAATAAAAAGTAAAGTTTGTGGTACATTCAATATGAAAATGCTCTGTACTGTATAGCAATGCACAGTTTACCCTGAGCAGACCAAAAGATAACCATATACTAGGCACCTCTGGCTCTGGCAGCTGCTTAAGTACTCATTTTACCGATCTCCAAAGAATGGAAAGCTGAGTGACCTTTGGTGAGAAAAAAGGTCAACCAAATGTTCTTGAAAACCTTCAACCAGGCCGAGATTGAACCCACTGACCTTGGGGCTGTATTGGGAGGCAGAGATCTGATCAATGCACCAACCCCTCCGCTATATAATAATGAATATTAATGGCATGTAAATTAAATGGCTGCCCTTTCAAATTTTTTTAGCTACATGCAGCTGGGACTCCAAGTATGATAACTGCTAATAACCTGTGTGTATTGGATATCTTCCTGACATCAGTGCACTGCGTGTTGGAGTACAGATCGGCTGCACATAATAATTATTCAGAATCACTCCTGAGTTGGCAAGTGCATCAATATTTGGAGTTGGAATCTGCGGTGAGCCGTGGAAACTGACATCATCAAACCCCTGTACAAAATGGTTTACAGTAAATAATTTAATTAGCATGACATAAAAAAAAATTGAATGACTCTACACATCCCCACAAAAAGTGGGAATTCATGAAAGATTCAGCTGACACAAACCTGATCAATACTAATTAAAGTAAATTTTCATCAGCCTATGGAAGTGCGGAATCAGAAACTATTGTATATAAAATGTCATATTGTCTAAAACATAAATGTCAATGGACAGTATAAATTGTGATTATCAAGGTGTGAATTGTCTGACCAGCAAATCTGTTTAAAACAACAGATGGAAGTTCCTGCTTACCAAATCATCAGCAAGAATAAAAATGATATTTGGCTTAGTAGAGTTTGTTGATGCTCTGACAGCAGCAAAGAACACCATCATGAAAACAAACAGTCGTTTGTGGTCCCAAGTCTTCTCAGACATGCTTCTAAAAAGTAAAATTGAAAAAGTGAATGAATCAATGAATACTTTGGCCAAATCAACCTAATTTCCTGTTCTACAAACCAAATGAACTCAGATTTTTGAATATGAAAAAAAAATCCAAATCCACCCAAAACTGAAAATAAAGAAAGGTTGGAGTATTTTCCTGGTTATAGAAAGTGTAGAAAATCATTCTGCACTTCATGATCAGTAACTGCAATAAGACACCGCTTTTAAAACTTATTCATCTGCATCATGACTTTAAATGTAGATAAAATAAATAAAAGTTACTAAATATAAACTTAAGGCTTGATTTACATGTAAAACCAATGCAATGACTTTAACTGATTACTATATATAAGTAATGATGTTGATCAAATTTGGTAATATACATAGCATATTCAATTAATGCTTAAGACTTTTATTTTTATTCCCCATTTTTGGCCTGAAATGGATGTTGGTAAGACAGGAAATTAAATAAGTCTGGCCTTATACCTGTAAATTTTTATTGATATGAGATAAATTGAGTGTACTGGTAACTTACAGCAAAAACTAATTTTAAAAATTAGTTTTAAAACAGATCTCTAATCCAATATATTAAATTTTAAAAACAGTTCAAAACAACTTCACATTTAAAACTGCATCTTTATCCCAAGCTCTGGGGGGTGGGGGTGGGGGGGGGGGTTGAAGGGAGGCTGCCAATTCTGTCATTGTGCTACTATATATTGGTATAAATGCGAATTAACAATCTGAGTGTGAGCTCTCCAGTCAACTTCATGTTGATCATGAGATTAGAAAACTCAAATAAAAAGTCAACCTTAACTGAATTTGCTAGCTACATTTAAAAGGACCGCAAATCTGCAGAAACTACCGCTAGAATTTGATGAAATTTTGGACAGTCTGCCCATGATCCAGCCCCTCCCTCTCCCCCATACAAAAATTACAAAGCTCGTTTGATCGTTTGCAAGAAAAATACATGTAAAATCAATCTCGACGTCTGTAACAGAACATGTATCTACTTTGTAATGGTCTGTAATATGCAACTTCATTATAGTTTGACTGAGATCATTTTCCTTCAGGAGCGATAAATCGAATAAAAATTCATTGAAGGCAATACTTATTCAAAAAACGAAGTTCCTGACAAACACCGTAAGCCAAAAGCTATCCTAATCAGAAAAAGGCGTTTTTAAAATACGACCTTATTCCTGATCGCGGTCAGGACTCGAGACAGGAGTCAAAAAAGTGGGGGAAGGCATTGCACCAACGACCAAGGCAAAGCACACCTACTTTCTCGTTGCGCAGCCGACAGCGTTGTTCACTCAAGCTACAATTTACAACGAACGATTTCAATACTTGTCATAAGAACATCATCCCTTACAACCTGGAAGAAATACTCATGTGATTGCCTGCCCCAAGCGCGTGATGACTTCAGGCCCAACGAACAAAAACAATGGCCACTTCAAGAGCCCACGTTCTCATACGATCTGCGGTCCTACCAGAAAGAGGACAAAAGCGCTCCCAGGCCTACCCCGCTCCTTCAGCTGAACGTTGTTTTGATTAGACACAGGGGTCCCCTGTGTCATAAATGTCTTTCGACAAAAACAACTGACGAGGGCCAATACACAGTCTAGTCAGTTATATAGATCCATTATAAACAATACCCATTGAAGGTGTTTCCAGTACTAAGGATTTACTAAGTGCAATTTATATTTTAGAGCGATGTTATGTACGTTACATCGGTGTCGCGTTGACAAAGTTAAACATTTGATTGGCGTGCAAGGTGCACTCAAATGGTTTCGTAAAAGCACCCACACCAGTCTCCCGCCACTGTTGTCTGCATGTAAGTTTCACACATCGAGCAAGCGAGAGCGGAGGCCTTTCCAATATGCAGAGGTGTTCAAAGAATCGATCGCGAATCCAGAGACATTTTGGGGTGAGCAAGCTGAAGATATCGACTGGTTTAAACCGTATTCACGAGTTTTGGATAACTCAAATCCCCCTTTCACAAAATGGTAAGTATACGAATCATGAACAAATCTTAATTTATGAGCTTATCGGCTTATCATTGCATGACTAACGTTTAACAAACGATTTCTTCAAAATCAAATTTCACTCGGGGTGTAGACTATTTGTTAAATAACTTTTAGTTAATGCAAATTGCAACGTAATTTTGCTGCCTCCATCGTGCGTGGAGAGCTGAACCCAAGCCAGTCAAAGGTCACGTTTGAACGCACGTCTCTCATATTCAGGTTTCCAGGGGGGGAGATGAACACATGCTACAACTGCATCGATCGTCACATCGAGAGGGGAAATGGAAACCAAACTGCACTGATCTATGACAGTCCATTGACTGGCAAAATTGAGATGTACTCTTATCAAAACCTGCATCGATTGGTAAGTATAACCATTGGTTCCAATTGGTTCCCTGTATAGGAGGTTTCACTTATTGTTATTAATGCAGGCCCGTGGGCAGGGGGGGTGCGCGGGGTGCCTATGCACCCCCCCCCCCAACAGACCCAAAAAGGTCCGCATTAGGAGGTTTAAGAAGACGATGAAGAATTCCAAATAGGTTTATCGTAACAGTTTGTGTTAATGTAAGTTGAAACGACTAAAAAAAACGGCTGAAACGACTAAAAAAAAAAACCGGCCATAAGTGTGCTTGTCCCATAAATTTGGCTTTTAAAAGTCCAAGTTTACGAAATTTGCACCCCCCCAACAAAAATTCTGGCTACGGGCCTGTAATGAGTCTACCAGCTACCGATTGGCTGTTCGAGACAAAGGTTTCTTTGTATCATGTCTTGAAGGTGTTGTTAATTGAAACGATTTGTTTGTAAACATTACGTCAGCTGAAACTAGCCTATAGTATAGTCTCTCGTGCAGTAATTTCAGCTCATAATGGATGCAGAATTGCACAACAAGCTGAAAGAATATGTATGAGGGAGACTATTGTTTTCCCTGTTGTTAAGCTTAAGCAGGATTTAGAAATATTGAAGAGTGGGAGTAAGAGGGTACGGACATGGGGGCGGAGCAGAGAGATTGTGTGGTACAGTAAGATTAGTACTGTAGCCCATTTCTGAATTATGCTCCACTGCTCACAAACAAAACCTTCAAGTCAAGGCTAGGAGTTTGTAAGCTGAACTCATTATTTGTCTCTGTATAAATTAAAAGGTTAGCAAGTTTGCCGGTGCTCTTGCCAGACTGAATGTGAAGAAAGGGGACAGAGTGATCATTTACATGCCGATGGTGCCGCAGGTCAGTTTATGTGCAACGATTTCAAAAAACATTCCTGTCCCCAAAGGGTGAACCCCCCTTGGGGATACTCCTATAGTAGGAGGTCAGAAACGCTCATCGGAAAAACTAGTTTGCTGCCCCAAAATAATACCGCCAGCTGTTTTAAACTCAAAATGCCCTTAAGTAACTATGGGAAACTATCAT
>JAOBYE010721756.1:0-10485 GCA_025403585.1 Parazoanthus swiftii
GTAAAAATTTGGGGGCTATTTTGAAATTTTTGCGGTGGATAAGAGGGCAAAATGAAAATCCCGGGTATTTTGTCTCCCTCCTACTACTAACTAAAATTGTATCTATGCAACTATTCTGTTATTGGTAAATGAATCACCATAAACTTGTAAGAGGACCTTTGTGCGTGATTATTTTCTGTTTCTCTTTTTTGTTTATTTTTAACTTTGTAATTATAGGGTGTATAAATATAAATAATTTGTATTCAGTTTTGTTTACACAGCTAGGCCTCCATTTAAACCAGTCTTGGTTGAATTGGAACCGCCTCGTTATAAACAAAATCTTCTTCTTCTAGTTATTGTATCATATATCATATTCTATTTTTTTCTATTCTATTATGTTATGTTATATTACCAGTAGGCATGTAACACTTAGTTATTCAGTACCTATTATTGCTAGAAAATTGCTACCTTGGGCGCGGGCTGACATCCGTAGACCTCCACGCGCATCGCGATGTTGTTGTTCCAAGACTTGGGTAGGAAGCGGAGCCATCGAGTGTGCAGCGGTGTTTGAAGGTCGTTTCTAACTACTGTATTTCTGTCAGAGTTACCTATAAATATCTGCAACAAAGTTACAGTAGCGTTTTGTTAGTTTTGCTCTACTGAGTGGCAGTAAGCCATGGGTAATAACTAGTGGTAGTATAGGTTTGGTTTCTTACTGATCAAACAGCTAAGACTCAGAAGACTATAACAGAATGAACATCAAACTGATAGCTTTCGTTATAATTATTATCGACGATAATGATCATAACCAAAATCGCTTTCATTATCAGAAGTAGAAACTGATTTTTACATAAAAATTACAAATGCAAAGTCTTTCCAAATTCCCACAGCTATTTAAATGTCAAAAAAAAAATCCCTATCGAACATCGTAATTTTACATTTTGATGAAAGAAAACATTTTGTAATCATTTAAAACACTTCGTTTGTTTTACTATAACGATATTTACCTTCTCCCTGTTTTCAACAGTGTATGCCTCCCATTCTTTGCCTTCCAGCGAAGTAGCAAGACTGTATGACTCCACCCACTCGTCCGTCTGCGAAGCCCCAAACCCTTGTGTCGCGACGCCCGTTACGGTCATTGCCGACCCGAGATCTATCTGCAACCAAGGGTATGGGTCATTTTTTTTGGCGTTCCATCCCTGGGGCCAAACTTTGAAGTGGAGACGACCCCTTGCTGCACCGTATCTCAACGTATTGTCGTTCCAGGCGGAAGATGCGGAGAGCTGGTTGTCTCTTATTCTACCATCCTCAACCCCCAGTGGTTCATTACATTGATCTGCGAAGAATAAAACAAAGAAAAGTTTAGAACTCTAGCAAGTTCCTGCTTAGTCAGCCAGATTGCCCAGAAGACCGGGAGTCGTAGGTATCAATCTTTCTTTGGTGTGGAACTCACCGCTTCGTGCTTCGGAAAGTCCATTGTGTGTCCTGAGAGGGCTGGATTTTTTTTCATAAAAATTGAATAAGATTTATTTTTAATATTGCTAATAACACATAAACGTACCAGGTTAGGAGAAAGGGGGGCGAAAGAAACCAAGGGGTTACAAACTTTTTGGCTTTGCGAAATCTTGACATTTGGACCCATTCTCCGTCTTCCCTTTTGGACAAGCGCAGGAGTGTCCACCTGGTCTTAAAAGACACAGAAACTCACATCCTCCATTGTTCACGGCACATGGATTAGACACTGCAGCAGTATAAAACAAACAGAACAGTGATCATTATCAGATATTAACTGCTATGATGAAAATGTTAATGTCTTAATGTCTGTAAGGTTAAATGGTTAGTCAATATGAATTTTTACAACATTTGAAGCCATAAACAGAGATTACGAAAATTTCCAAGGTAAACTGCAAGAAGATATGTCAACGGAACATATCAAAAAAACCGGATATGTTTTATTTTCAACTCACTGTTTCCTGCGGGACATGGTCTCACAGCTTTGACATCAAACATCTTCCCTGAGCTCCCAAAGAAGGTCCTGAGGGGCGTCCCAAGCGCTTTGGAGTTGATTCCCATTTGTTGCACTTTGTGAAGGATCCAGTCGGTCCAGAACAGCGTGCGATTAAACGTGGTGATACCAAACGGGTACAGTAACCGACCGACTACCTGGGTGTGAAGATAAGAACGAATGATACCTTAAAATTGTAAAATAATTATGGTGACAGTTAATATGGTAGTAGCGCGACTTACGTTAGACGCGAACTGCTTGTATGAATCATTGAATGGTTCATAAATGCATGTTCGTGTCTAAGCGTAGTCGTGTCTTAGCATAGTCGCGATTAATGCTGCACTGGGGTTTTGAGCTGTTCTTGTCTAAGACGCGCGTCTTACTTTGGACACGAAACTGCTCGCATAAGTAGCTCAGTTTGCATCTAAATTAAATCGTGTCTTAGCTTAGTCGCGTCTCAATTTTTCTCATATAAAAGGCCCTAATGTAGAAGATCTTTGTAATGCACAGAACTGTTTCAATAGCAAACGCACCTGGATGTACAAAAATAACAAAAATTCTCATACTGTTAAGTATAAAAGAACTCATACAAACTGTAACACAGTTGTAAAAACTTTTTCATCTAGCTCTTTCACACGGACTCGTATTGTTTGGGAAGATTGAATGTTTTTATCATGTATCACTGGAATACGACGAATCGAGCACACAGTTTTTATTTCAATTTTATCATTTGGTACAGTTTCACTCGAATTCACAAATCGCCGTCGTGAGTTTAAAATGCCTCAATCGGCCGGAAATGCAATATTTAGTCTGTGGGTTAACTCCTTCTGAAACTTAGTACCTGCAAGACCATTTCTATACCCACAAGTTCCTTAATTCCCCAACAAGTTTACCTTTCTCGTTGAGCTTTTAGACAGGTCGACACAATAGATACTTGAAGTGCCCGCGTCGGTGTAACACAACTCGTTAGTGTCCCTGGAAAGCGTCAGTCCGTTGGGAAGTCCGAGTGATGGAGAGACAAGAACTCGTCTGTTTGAGCCGTCCATGTCAGCCATCTCAATCTTGGGACCGCTCCGCATCCAGTCGGACCAGTACATCTTTCTAAATTAAGAAATGGAAAAATGGTAAAGATAAAAAAAGGTAAAGATAAAATTTAAGGTAAAGCAATCCTATTAACGTCTTCTGAGTTGGTAACCTTTCCAGCAAAAATGCTAGTGTCAACAAGAGCCAGTTCAACCGACTGACGTTGTGCTTTAAATAGAAGTTAAGAGTAACCTCTCCCGGTTTTCCCATACCCAAAGATTTAGTGACACCAAAACTAAGTTACAAGTTAGAAATATTTATAAACAAGCACTGTTTTTCGACATGCGAATGGTTCGGATAATCTGTTTTAGGTGGCAATTAACTGGATTGTTGTTATTTATCCTGTTTTTTTTTTTAAAAAATGAACATCGTTTTCAAGCTATATTCCAGGATGCGAAAGCAAACTGGTTTGCTGCATGATAAAAAAGGGTAGGTAAGAGGGAGGGATGAGGGGGAGAGGGAAAGCTGGATAAGAAAAACGGATAAGGGAGAAAGTTGAGGACGATATTTACTTTGTTTCTTTAAATACCACAGCTTTTTTGGCTAAAAGGGGGGGGGGGTATTATGGTTGTGGGCAACGAGGTCCAGGATTTTACTCATTTAGCTGCTTCCTATTTAAGAACACATTCGTAAACTTGACAACCTTTTACAACTACGCGTTTCATTAACGAGTCTCTTTGAAAAACCAATCACGTAGCGTTTACAGGTAAAGTTTATTCTTGTTCATATCATGCAACTACCAACCCGTTAGGGGGATCCAGTACAATGGCTCGTGGGTTCTTAAGATCCGAGTCTATCAAGACCGTACGCTTAGAACCATCCAACCTCGCTACTTCAATCACGTCCAGCCACGAGTCGGTCCAGTACACGTTCCGCCCGATCCAATCCACTGCAATCCCTGGAACAAAGATTTGTGCTTACTTATTAATAGACCAGTTTCGTATTCGTAGTTGCCGTTGATTACAATGATTACAGACTCATTTACTCAGCGTTAGCCTCATCTTGATGTTAGTTATTTTATTGTTATTTCAACACCAAGCCGAGGCTAAGGCTGAGTAAAAGAGTCTGGACTATTGATGAATTACATGCTGCTACTCAGGCTTGGGAAGCGCTCGAGTCAAGTTTTCCGTTACGGTTCCTACCTTTTTTTATTTCTTGTTTCAAATGTACTGAAAATGCACTATGTAGCGTGGACTAGCGCAGTGATTAGGCCATCGAACTTAAGATTCGAAACGGCCCCAGTTCGATTACCGGCGGACACGTCTTCTTTTTTTTTTTGGAGATAAACAGCAGAACATATTCAGTTCAATTCGAAATATTTGCTCAATCAGGCTTCGACACATAATTGCAAATCTAGTACAACAAAAAACTTCCTTGAAATAACGTCCCGCGCCACTTCTGATAGCTATAGAAGGGTCATAAAAAAGAATGTACATATACCCTCTGGGCTTCCTTTTCGTTCTTGGTTAATTATACGTTCAAACCCGGAACCGTTGTAAGACGAGCGAAGGA
This sequence comes from Parazoanthus swiftii, assembly GCA_025403585.1. NCBI lineage: Eukaryota > Metazoa > Cnidaria > Anthozoa > Zoantharia > Parazoanthidae > Parazoanthus > Parazoanthus swiftii. The sequence continues at coordinate 4,580 of JAOBYE010721756.1, forward strand.
TGTTTCCAGCCGTAATCTCGGTCCAGTAAAGTTTCATCTCCACACAATCAAAATCAATACCAACATTCACCACTCCTGGGGTCTGGTACACTACACCAAACGAGTTGGGACGTGGAGGAAGCGATATCCGCTGTATACTGTTGCCCTTAGTGAATACCAGAGATGCATCGCCATCTGGGTGAACAAAAAAGGCATTTTTAGACACTCGAGCTTACCGCACGAAAGTTAAAGTAAAGACACTTTTTTTAAGGGTAGCACATTTACATCCGAAGGACGTACTCTCCCGTGCACCACACATCATATTACGGCAATTATCCAATGAACAAGATACTCACACCACTGACAATTCTTTCCACTGAAGCCTTTCGAGCATTTACAGCTGCTGAGTCCAACACACGTGCCGCCGTTCAGACATCGCCTGCACAGTTCTGTGAGGGCACAAATCAGGAAGTTAACTAATATATGTCAAAAATCGCTGTCTCTATATCTTTACATTTGGTGTTAGTATTAAAGTTTAGAATACCATTAATTACATTTGTGTTTCTACTTCAGTGTATTAATTAATGTTATCTTCCAAAACGATAAAGTTAATATAAGTGAGTTACATTTAATGATTTGGTTAAGTATTTATCAAAGCGCCCGGATTAGTTTGACAAAGCACCAACATGGATATGTAAAACGTTACGTAAACAGAGACATTGGTTTTATCTCTACTTTAACGCAGAAGTGACAGAAAAAGTAGTTTGACATCCATATCGTCCAGAATGTAACTAGAATACACAATAAAAAATAAATGATTTTTTTAATAATTTAGGACTGCATAAGTGTTGTCTAAGTGCAATTTTTGGCACATGTTTTATTTTTGACTACTGATAAATACCTCTCATGTAGCTTGATTATTGCTAAATTATAAGAAAAGCTATTCTGCAATATTAATAATTCCATGTTGATACTTCGTATAACTTAACCCGTGGTGACATTTCGCATAACTGTTATCAGTTACTTATGAGCTGTTTATGATACTGAGTCTTTTACTGTTTTTTAATGTTTTGTGGAGAGTTTACCGGAACGAAGGCTCTTTTTACTTACTCTTGCACCTTCCAAGTGACTTCCGGTAGCCAGGAATACACTTACACAGGAAGGAGCCCATAGTGTTGTAACACACGGAATTCTTCGGGCAAACATCCTTCATACATTCATTTTCGTCTACAAACATAGTTTGGGAAATAAATAACACCAACTAATTCCGTTATTTTAAATATCATAAAAGATATGCAAATGAGTATTCTAAAGCTTAAAACCCATCTTTCATAATCGAACGACAGGTTATGTATTTATGACCCTGATACATATGGTGATTTAATAGTGTGTAGCCAATCTTTCGGTGACTGAATTTTAGCTTTTGCAGGACATTTATCTAAGTTGAAAGTTGTTGATTGCTCCGTATTCTTGGAGAGGCCAAGATTTAAACTGTGGCCCACGTTATCATGAAATAGTTTATAAACTTAGTAGCTTTAATAGCTTGAACATAGAATGCTTTCTACAACTACGAGTAAGCCGGAATGACTCGCAGTTTTCAGACAAGTGGAATCAGTTTGCCAATGTAAATAAGGTGATATCCGGCAATCTTCTAAACACTGATTTTAGCGATTATCATTACATTATCATTATTATTATTATTATTACTATTTTTATTATAATTATTATGATCATTGTTATTATTATTATTATTGTTATTATTATTGTTGTTGTTGTTATTATTAGTGTTATTATTATTATTATTATTATTATTATTATTATTATTATTATTATTATTACTGTTGTTATTTTTATTATTAATATTATTATATTTTTACTTATTTCTTGTTGAAACCTATTACATGGCAACACATTTTCTTCACCGCTGTGGGATCAGCAATGCATTAACTGTGAAGTGACAGTATTAACAGTAGTGGTGGTAGCGATAGCAACATCGGCAGTGGTAGTGGTAGCCGTAGCTGCAACGTGTGTAGCGACAGCGGCAGCCGCAGCCGCAGCGATAGCGTCACCGGTAGCAGTAGCTGTAGCGAAAGTAACGCGTAGCAGCCGTAGCGGCGGCGTAATGGCAGTGGTAGTAGTAAACGGTGGCCGTCCGTGAATTGATACAAAAACTATTTACTTGTCATGTGAAAGTTTCGTGGAAACTACCACACAATTACTACTTCTTTATAACAACTTATTTAAGGTCGTAATATGAAGCTGACTCAGAAAAGATAATTACTCACCAGTGCAGGTAAAGCCATTGCCCTTGAAGCCTGCTTTGCACTGACACCTCTTCCTCCCTCCGCTACTACTGTCACTCAAGCATTCTGCGTTGAAATCACACACATTTCCTTCACAAGTACCATCGCCTGCAGATTTACAATAATTAAAATGTTCACCTCTACTGCAGTCTGTTTTAATTACGTAGTTCACTGTTGTAGATTTCAGAAAATAGAACACCGCCGATTCATCGTACTGGCAGTTCGTAAGAAAAGGTTCCAAGCTCGATTCTATAGGTCTGCCGGTAATGTGACCTTCTTTAACCGCACCTTCTTTGGCCTGGGACGTAAAGTCGTTGGTCCCATCAGCCCGGGAGGTTTGCCAGTTATTTTAAAACTAAAAGTCAAAATTTTACTGGCAACCGTTGTAAAACTAAAGCATTTGGTAAAGAGGACTTCTCCAATAACAAGGAGTTTGTGGAATATAAAAAAATGCTAATTTCTTTTTTTGCAAACGGCATCCTTTACGCGCTGCCTTCAGCACAAAAAGCATGTACTCACTTGAAAATGGCCAAGACGGTTTGGGAAGCAAGACAAACTTACTCTGACAAAAGAAGCCATCTCCTTGGAAGCCACGGTTACATCTACAGCGGTATGTTCCCTCCAGGTTGATGCAATATGCATTACTGTCACATCTGCTCAGACCACGAGTGCACTCGTCAATATCTGTAATTAAACAGTGGCAAGTTAAGTCCTATGATTATGCAAAGCACAATACAGACTTGTCTTAGAAGAGATGCACTTGTCCCAACAATAAGCACGTCTACAGTATATTCTTGTTGTCTATATTTTCCTGTATGCATAGTTGAAAAGTAAAACAACCTTTTAGTTATTAGCAACTCGATCCAAATGGCATCTAAATATCCCTTTCTCCTCTTCTGCCCCTACTCCATGAAGTACGTCATCAGGCCAAAAAAGGAATCTGCATCCATTTTATCACTTTACAAGAACATCAAAGTATTCAAACCTCCTTCCCACCGTTTTTATAGTCTACTTTTGTAAGACCATATTACAAGAGCAATAGAGCAGTACTGTATATACGTTAAACTAAACGCAGCGCGTTCACTGGACGCAGCGCGTTCACTAGACGCAGCGCGTTCACTAGAAACCTTAAAATGTTTACAAACGCTCTCTCCATCTCCATGGTCAAACCTTTTATCAAACTTTAAACGCAGTGCGTTCTGCTTACAACCTCTACACACGCTCTGTCTCTCCATAGTAAAACCTTCTTACAAGAGCAGTACAAATATTATGATAATTAATTAAGACAAGTACCACGTCGCAATACGTTAGAAAACCACAACCTTTCTTGGCAGCAAGTTTGAATTTTTTGATGACGTCATAAAGTGGTCTTGACTTACTCGTAATTAGTGGAAAACTGCTGCAATGAGTTTAATGAGTAATATTCAAAATTCGACAGCAGGAAAACGTCAAAAAATTAAAATTACGGAAAAGATCAAGGGAAAATACTGTAAGTTGATACTCAGAAACTGAGTGCCGTGTTTACAAAAAACAAGTTCTTAACAGATAAAAATATTCCTTAAAAGAACTAGTCCTCAATTTTGAAGCTCTACTCTTTCAACGGTTCCTACGTTAGAGGGTTTTGCATACCACGAGGTAATTTTAGTCCCGCCCCTAAGTCTAAATAGAGTCAAAATTATTGACTGTATAGTAAACGCAAACTACATTGTTAATTACCGTCACAAACGCTCTGTCCATTTCCAGTGAATCCCTTTTTACAGGAGCAGTACTTGCCGCCACTGAATGCTTTCAAACACTCTGCGTTTCTGTGGCACGTAATACCTCCACACGTACTGTCCGCTGCAAGCAGGCAAGAAATAATATCAAATCGTTAGTATTTTCCGTTTCATGGGAACTTGTCACATTAAAACTTGGATGGTACAGTCGAAAATAGCACGACTATCCTATTCAAAACTTCTTCCATTTCTCATTACCGTTATCAATTTTTACAAAACACTAGATTTTAAGAATTATTTTATTTATATAGGGACGCTATTTCTGGACAACTGAACATTTAAAGCTAAACACTGCTACGGAGAAAGATTCACAATACTTACGATAACAAGAGAACCCATCGCCTTTAAAGTCAACTTTACATTTGCAGGAATATGAGCCCGCGCTGTTGGTGCAAGTAGCGTCGGCATGACATCTATTACTTCCGCTCTGGCATTCGTTGATATCTTAAAACAAAACGACAAAACAAGTTGACATTGTTTTAAAAGTAGATTTCCCAATTTTATTAAAAAAACAAATTGATAAAACATGTAACAGATTAGGTTGTTGGCCACACCTTCCTATTTGCTTTCGCGTCAGTGTTATTGCGGAGCTGTGTCTCTATGTTCATGTATATTACTGGACCCATATGTTCCAAAACTCAACTTAAGATCTGGCAGAAAGGCACTTCACTATGAGGCCTCGTTACAACCAAGAATCATATGGTTACATGGCCTTTTCCGTCTGTTGCCCTAAAGTATCGAGCGCACTTCCAATTAAGATTCGAAGGTGCGATTCCGTTATTACCTTCAAGAAGAACTTAAACAATTTTCTCTTCTGAAAGAAATTTTTTAGCTAAAGAGATCGACAATTTTGGAATCTGTACTTTGCATGTTTTGTTGATATTTTTATAGCCTTTGTATTCGAAATAGATCTGAATATCATTTATTAGTAAATTTTTATAATACGTTTAGTACATTTTAAGACTTTGTAAAGCACGTTTGGGCTTTGGGAAAAGAGCGCTAAGCAAATATACAGATTAGATTGGTATGCGTTGTATGTCTTTGCATCAGACTTTGTATCTGTATTTTTGTTGTAACGGTATCACTGTACCTGTACATGTTCTCCCATCACCAGAGTACCCTGGAACGCACATGCACTGATCGCGAGCTAACGCTGAGACCTTGATACACTTGGCATTGACATCACACTTGACTCCAGCGCACGTCCCGTCCGCTGTGAGTAAGGCGGTTGTAAGAAATAACAGTCACTTAAATCCCTTGAAACTGTTCCATGATTACATCTAGCTCATGGGGACTAGTTTCGACAGCCAACTTAAGATTCTAGACTAATTACTTTGATCTCAAACTCTAAGACCAGAATCAGACCTAGGCCTCAATGGCAGTTAAGCGATGAGAGTTGCAAGAGAATTGTGTTTTACGTTCAAATACGCAACAACGTGCAAACGAAGATAAGTAAATGCGAGTGAACGAGACACTAAAGAAACAAACTTCACCTACACTAACTCTATCAATTTGTTTCAGGTAACAAGAGATCTTAAAGATTTAAACCTAACCAAGAAGTTTACGTTAATCTTATTGTTTTTTCAAGGTCGGGTGATAACGTGTCTAATCATTGATCAACCCAGCTGACTATTTTGTTTTTTAAAAATGTTGCCTGGAAAGCCTAGTTATTTCAGTTGTCCGTTTCTTCCAGTAAACTAAACTTTATTTATTTAACGTCGTTGCGCCGCAAGCCAGTGGCTTATGTTTAATCGCCCGTGTGTGCGAGGTTGGTGTGTGCGAGGTTGGCACAGTTGGTAAGATCTCTGACTGCCAACCAGAAGGTCCCGGGTTCAATCCCCGGCCTGGT
>JAOBYE010721767.1:0-10485 GCA_025403585.1 Parazoanthus swiftii
AGGGGGGGAGGGGGGAAGGGGGCGTTAAGGGCTTTATTTAAAGCACAGAGTTTAAATGCTTTAGAATGTAATCTAACAGCAGGTTTTTACTCTAGAACCTGAGTCAGAACACGAAGATGTTCCAGTAGTTGTTGAGGAAGCCCATGGCAATGCAGAAGTGACAGCCACAGGTAATGACCAAAACACGATTAAGACTAGCAAGTGGGACTCCTCGTTTCACAGTCTGTTATAATTATGGACCTTCAGATCTAACTACGACTTTCTCTTCTAACTTTCGCAGACGCTGCGGTAAAGCAAGATGATCCGAGTAATGCTTACATTACAATGCTGTTCTCCTTCAACCTACGAGGAGTGTATCTAACACTGTATGCACATGAGAAAGACTTGGTAAGTCTCATGCACAGACCTCCTATTTCACGAAGCCCAGAAGTGATTTTGTGAAACTTTCACAATAGCAGTCACGCTTCCAAATCATAGAGTTTTATTTGTGTCATGAAAAGTCATGAAAAACTAAAGTTACTGCATGTAGAAGACATGGGTCTGTTTACTCCTAGTAAAGTTCTACATGCAGTAACTGAGTTACAAGAAAACAGAAACCTTTACTCGATTTACATACGAAAAGCTCGATTTCCATGAGATTAGTTTTGTTGGCAAACAAGTATCTCTACTGATTTTTTAAAGACTAGCTTTATTATATCTTGGTTATTGTGCTCGAAAAAGTTCAAAACTAAAATAGTTTTAGCCGCATAACGGAAAAATGGTCAAAGTTAGGTCGTGGAATATCACGATGATTTTAGAAGGTCAAAAGAGTATGGCCTTGTTTAGTGAAGCAGAAACTGTCTACTGTAGCGTTTCAGTTGCATCAGGTCACATACGGTCAGGTAGTATGGCCATTGGTGTCACTGATTGACTCTGTATAGAAACACTTGCAAGAGTGAGTCAGTGTTATGTAGAAAGGCTGACTATGTTGCTCTAGTACTGCTTGTTTCAAGTAATCTTGGAGTGAGTTTAAAGGATTTTCGCAAATCCTTACGAACAAGTCAATCCATCTACGTCACTTGCAACTGTTCTCTTTCCAAGTTACGCCTGCTTTCTTCTGCCATTCTAGTTGATGTCGCCACCCTTTTTTCTTTTAGCGGCTGTGGACAAACCCATTTTACTATGTTTGAAACATAATGTTTTGTGGTATATTACAAATTACTCAAACTAGTTTAATTTACCAAAGTAAATGGTCCTTAAAAATCTTCTCCACAGATGTTGAGTAATCCTTTCTAATCCCGTCTCATTTTCAGAATTTTCATCACTTATATTTTCAGCAGTAACATTTTGTTTCTGTTTTGCTTTAAGGATCCATTTGATTCTCAGTCTCCCGAGTTCAATCCCAGCAAAGCCCTTTGCTGCTGTAATGTAGGCACCTCCAGTGTGACTGTAGAGCTGCCTAGTGATGAGTCTGTCCACGTCCACGGTCAGTTCCATGGGGTAATACTCGAGGACATTAGAACTGAGGGCAAGGCTGAGTTTCCCAGGTAAGATTTTTTAAAGTCCTTAGGGAACTTATTTTCGATACCGCAAAACCCCGTATTAGAGCCCCCGTTATATGCCCTCCCCGGCATTCTTAAGCCCACCCCAATGCTAACAAAAATAATATTCCGGGTATTAACCCCATCTGATGTACTCTTTCCTATTTCCGTATAAAATACGACAATTTCAAGTCAAAAGTTACAAAGCTAGAATGCAAGTGGAGCTTGGAACAATATTCTTAATCATTTCTATTTAAGATAGTATCCGCTCGTTCCACGTTTATAAGCTCATGTACCCATATCTCTTATGAATCTTTTTTGCTACAGACCCAGTCCGAAAGAAGCTACGACTTTTTATAAAAAAACGGGTAATGCACTGAAATAGGAGTTTCTGCATTGAAATACTCAATTAGTTTTTTATTTTCCTTCATCGAAGTTTACCTATGCAGAACGTTTATTCTAATACAAATTTCCTTTATTTTTGACAACCCATCAGGATCCGAATTTAACTTTTTTTTAAGTCGCCAGCTGACGACCGGACAAACATTCTTCTCTTGCCAGAGCGCAGCTTTTTGTCACCAGTGTTTTGACTTTGCGAACCACAATATCACTGGATGTTTAGAACAAAAACGTCGAGCTTTTGAAGTTAGTCCTTGTCTGTAATGATAAAAGAACGTGTCAGAATATTCTTGAATTGCATTTAACAAACATTCAAAGGTAAACACTGAACTAAAAAGGGTGCAAGTTTGTTCTGTCGGTGTTGTCAGTGACCACAGAGCTGAACAAGAAGCTTTCGTTCTTTTTAAGTCTTTTTGAAACGGTTCAGAATTCAAGTTTGAGTTGTAACATTTGTTAATTGTTTTGGTCTTCTTCGACCTGAAATATGTACAAACACATTGTTTGATCCTCCCGTCACACCGTAGCGCCATATTGCTCTCACCAGAAAAAAAAATCTCCAGCGTGTTTCAAAAACGTGCGCTTGCAATAGCATTGATGCATATCAGTATTGAAACAAGATGACGTTGCAAGTACGGTGGATAAGTGGGAACTCTGTTTACTACAAGGTTAGAATCGTATTTGTTTGCTGTATTCATCCGCAGAGAAAGTTTGTATATTTTTCACCATTTTATTTTTTACAAAACTTCGTCATATACGGATTCATATCAAGAGTGTAGATAACGAATAGTCGTCGCATAGGCACCGAGCTGGTCGCAATTTCGACCAGTGTGGGTATGTACGAATTTACAAAGCAATGTTTTTCTAAAAATAGCTGCAAGTAGCGCGAAAGATTAAGTTTTTGATGCGACTCCCAACATTTTGTGGCTTTTAAAGTTTTTTAAAGAACCATGTTTGTAGAGTTTTCTTTCACCGATACTATGCTTTCTTGCCAGTAATTTGCCTGTGTGACGCAGCTTTGACGCGCGCATCATTTCTCGGCCGGTTTCTGTGACGCTACAAGCGCCAATAGTTAGCAAGGGTGTGACAAATTTTGGTTAACGGCTGGTCTTTTACGAGTTCGAACAAGGACGTTTGGCCAAAGAACCACTTTTAACCTGGTAACTTTTGGTCGCAGAAATCCGCCTTCTGATTGCAGTATTGTGATCTGCGGTTGATTCTGGTCAGGAAATGTTACTTTGGTGCCAAACGAGAAATGGACATGGTAGAGGGACACCCTTTTTCAAAGAGTGTTAGCGATCGCTCTTACGATCGCTGTAACGATCAGCAGACTACTTACTTTGCCGGGGGCACCGGAAAGGGAACTAGGGGATACTTTTATAACGAAACACTGTTAATCACATGAACAGTACAGCCCAGAGGTGCTAATAACAGCAGGGGGATTTCTGATGGAATTAACTTAGTGCATGTAACCAGTTGTAGTAACGTTTGTTAAGTCATTCACAATATTTTTGTCATCTATGATTCAAGTGTAGCGAAGATTTGATTGCATACTTACAGTGAACTTCTCACCAGGTTGCTGGATAAGAAGTTTCAGTCCTACGCAAGGTCCGTAACGTCTACGGAGGAGATGTGTGAAGTTTGGTTCCGTCAAACCTCTGCTGGAAAAATGAAAGGTATGTTTGACAACTTGGAGTCTAAGGTAAATATATCGAGGTTTTGTAGGTGTAGGGCCGGTTGTATAGGTGCGGAGATGTTTGAAATGTGGTTCCGTCAAACCTCTGTTGGGAAAATGAAAGGTATGTTTGACCGCTTGGTGACTAGGGTAATTATATCGAGGTTTTGTAGGTGTAGGGCCGGTTGTGTAGGTGCGGCGATGTGGGAAGCCTGGTTCGATCAAACGTGTGAGGAATAAACGAATGTTATTCAAGAACACCTTACGTGTACATAACAGACATTGGTATTTGTTTGTCAGTAGATAGGAGAATTTTATGTCAGATGCTGATATTGATTCAAGTGAGACCTCTGAGTGACTGTAGGTTAACCAGTAAGATCTGATCCAATGACGTCCAACAAGGTTTTTAAACATATCCAATGTGTTACATCCAACAATGTTGGACGATGGTGATTTGGTAGATTCGTTTAATTGGGCCGTAACATCAAAGTGTGACGTTATTCTGTGTTTTAGTTGAAGTCACGCTTCAAAACGCCGCCATTTACGTCAATCTTCCATTTATCTGGCCCCTCCTGGAGTTCTTTACTGACGACGCAACTCCAACACCGACCAGGAGGGATGAACCCCGTCTTGTAGAGACAGCCAGTCAAACCTCAGTCGACGCTGAATCGCCTGCTGCTGAAGTAACAGTTCACAGAGACGCAGTGGATAGAGCGGTGGCTGCTGGGAAGGTGACCGCAGTGACTGATGGCAGTCCGAGTCACGTGCAACCAAACTCGATCGACCTTGAGGCTCATGGTTTGGTGAAAGACTGTGATATTGTTTTGTTGGGCGAGCCGCTGAAGAAGGAAAGTTCTGCTCTTGTATTACAGGTAAAGTGAGTTACAGTGTTAAACAGAAGTAGTTTGTGCAGGTTTAAATCTGAGAATGAGCAACAAGTAATCCTTTATACGGTCCGTTTGGAGCCAAAAGTTTCTTTGGAAGTATCGACGGGTCGTAAGATGGAAAATACAAAATTTTAGGCAAAGTTGATGATTTTACAAAAATATTTTGTCTTGTGTCCATAAACGTTTTAAAGTTTTCAGGTTCTCTCATTGTAAGTCAAAGGAAATAATGACTAAGATGACTCACCAAATACAGCTATTTAAAAAATGATCTTTAAATAGCCAATACCAAGATCGCAAAGCATGATGGGAGCTCTTATTAGCTAGTCCTAACCTAATTTATCAAACTTACTTAGTTGTGTACGTTGCTGGTTTTCGTTTGTTTCGCGTAGAGGTCAATGCCGTATGGCCTGCGACCTAAAATACTTCCGTGCCCGGTACATGTACTGCCCTTTGCAGATAGTTTTTACCGGAAACAGGTGTGTTCGAGACCTCAGTTTCATTTCGATCATAGTAAAATCCCACATTAAAGCGCCCCTTGGTCATAAGCTCATCCATATGTAAGCCCATCTACCTGCTAACTAAAGTAATATTCCGGTTATATTATGAGCCTACCAGATATTAGCCGTTGTTTCTTACGGCCAGTTCCTGTTTTAGTTAACTCTTCTGTTTGGTGTTCTTTGTCTATTAATTTAAATAGCAAAGTTTGAAGTCAAAAGTTTGGTGGCTACAGTACAAGTAGAGCTTTGAACGTTAAATTTTAATCAGACTGTCGTTATTAATTGAGCATTACAGGCATTTCTATCGACGTTCTATTAACAGTGCTTTGTTGGTCCATTTTACTGGCTGAAGCTTATAAGTTAACACTCTTTACCTTGTGCTATTCTGCTGTTTGTATGCCAGTCTATGGATTATACGAGGAAGACTACCTCGAGAATAGTACCTCAAATTCATATTCTTTTCTTTTTTCACAGACTGAGATTCATTTTGATTTCACTATGCTGAACCAGGATCAACAGTTAACAGCAAACCTTACCAAACTCCAAATGATATCATGTGAATTTCCTGATGTATTAAGGACATCTTACAAGGTACAGCTGAGAGACGCTATTTCAGGGCGTCTATGTAGGATATGATATATGTACTTAACTGAGAACCTGGTACTTGTTTGATGTATGAACAAGTTAGGAAAGATTTCACTAGTGTGGAAAACTAAGTTAGCTGAATTATCCACAACTGGGTAATCTTTTAAGAATTGGGGTAATTCTTTCAGTGAATGTGTCAACCGATTAACTCAGCCGTAGCATAGAGCTCATGTAACTCGCAACGTTCAGTTATTCGTGAACGTTTTGCAAAATAATGATTACAGCAGACGCTGGTTTAACCTTCGACATTCGTCTGGCTACTTTCAAGCATCACGTCACGTTGGTGTTGGTTTTTTTTGTTTGTGTGTACTTTGCTTCGCCTTCCCGTTTGTACGCGTTTGCACTTGTGTTTGTCACTCAAAGTTTGTGTTCTGAGTTTGGTTACGTTCGTTTAAGACTTCTCTTACTGGCGATACTGTTACTGCTTCATCTTCAACTTGTTTCTAATGATACTTAGCTGACTGTCGTTGCGTAGGATCCATTCAAACCAATTTTTTGTTCAGCCGAAGATTAGTGCCTTGAACATCACGTGGTTCATCACGTGGTTATTCCATTCCAGGTGTTACGGCCGTGTGTTTTAGAGTTTAGTTACCGCGCACCTGGGTCGGACGGCAAGGGACTGGAGATGGAGATTGAAGTCGAACCCATGAAGTTTGAGTTGTCGCCTGTGGTACTGAAGACTCTCTTCCAGGTATTACAGACAATCTCAGGAAAGAAACTGGTATGTATTTCTGCAGTTCGATTCGTATTTTCTAGTCAAAGGCTTTTTTATTTTTGCCAATAAGTTGTTAGAAATTTATAATTGCGAGTTTCTTTGTTTATGCGACTTGTGAAACAAAAACAGTGCTCGACTGAAAACAAAATACCTAATTACACTTGATTTTCAAGTCATCAGGTTTCGAGTTTTTGGCATTTACCTTCAAGTCATTTATTCGAGACTTACTTTCTGATGAAATTAATAACAAGTGTTACCTTGGACAAAGAATCTCTTACCCCGTTTGTTTTAAGAAAACGAAAAAGGAAAATATAACTGGAAATATGGTTAATGATTATGATTAAGATTATGATAAATATGTTATTATATAAACACATTTATCATACATCAGTGTGCACACCACTGTTACTGTGAAAAAGAGCACATCTCTGTAGCTGTAAAAATGAGCACAACGCTGTGACAGCGATAATGGTGACATGGCTGCTACAGTAACGTTATTAACAGTGCAGTAACAGTGGTGCAGGTGGCAGTATTGTTACAGTAATGTGGGCATTGATGTGACAGTGACGTGAACTGACAGCACTGTAATAGCGATGTCAACTTACACCTCTGTAACAACCATGTGTGCTTGCAGCACACATCGCTGTTACAGTGCTGTCAGTGCACATCGCTACCTGTTACAGCGCCGTTAGTTCACATCGCTGTTACAGTGCTGTCATGCAGTGTACATCGCTAATACAGCTCTGTCAGTTCTCATCACTGTTACAGCGTTGTCAGTTCGCATCGCTGTTACAGCTCAATGTACATCGCTATCGCAACGCTGTCACATCAATGTCAATACCATCACTGTCACAGCGATTTCAGTGTTGTTGCTGCTACAGCGCTGCAATTGCTATCACTATAACAGAACTGACCATGTCATCACTGTTACACGGCTGTCACCAAATTTGCTGCGACATTGCTGTTAAAAACCATCGCTGTTACGCTAGTGTCAACATTACTGTGGCAGTAATATTATTGGCTATCGCTGTTACACCACTGTCAGACGCTAGCTGTGTATTTATAAATATATTTTTATATTTACAAGGCGCAAATTCAACTTGTTTCAGATTTGCTTTTTAGTAAAAATGATAGGTTATAAAAGTATGTTTGGTTATACTCTAACGCTTTAATAATTAAAGATTTTGTAGTTTTTGGTTAGCCTTTTCATTAGGTGTTACGTTTTAGGAACTGTCAGTTGAGTTCGGCTCCTTTAAATCGTTTTAAACCTTTTTTAAAATCAAATTTATCATTATCTTGTTCCCCCTTACTGTATCAGTGCATTGCAAGTTGAAGACTGTCATAATAAAATGATTTATCATCTACTCCAAACTTGCTCAGATGAAATGCAAAATATTCCCAGCCTATTTATATGAAGTGTGTGGAGATATGTAATGAGAATTTAAAAAAACTCTTTTTTTTGCCCTTTTTGCGAGTGAAGGGGTTAAAAAGAGCTATGGGTAACTTTTCTAGAACTATTTAAATGGTATTGTCATGTAATATGTGGGAATTGGCATAGAAAACTATTTGGCATTTTTAAATCAAATGCTTTTTCTAGCTCCTGAAACTAGTGATCAGCTCCGATTTTTGATGTTCATTGTTTGATATTTCGTGAAAACCAGGTTGACGAGTCTGCGCAGACTGCTGGAGATGAGCAGGTACTGGCACCAGATGAGCTGTGGGCGCCCAGGAGGGCCTCGCCTCAGTACTGGTACCAGCGGAAAGGTACCTAAGTCCTTGGTGTAAATCATTCTGCCTTCCACTACAGGAAGAACCCTTCACGTCGAAGGAAAGCAAAACGCTGTCAGTTTCCCTATTTAGAAGTTAGCCAATTCTTGATTCTACTTTGTATACATGAACATATGTTGCAGGTTTAGTATTTTCAAGGGTTATCCATCCTCTATTTATATCATTTGCACGAGCAAACAAAACGTAGAGTTTTCACACCCCTTCCCCCAAACTTACAAACTAAGACAGTGAAAAATTATGGTTTTGCTGCTGAGTTGCTGGTCAGTAACAATGTGACAAATACTTCCTACATCATGTTTACCTCTTTACCGTGTTTTACACCTTTTTTCGCTTTATCTCCACTATGGCGAACATAGAACCCTTCACGAACGTTTAATGAACGTTTTCTGGAAGTAAAAGCACAATTTTTCGCGATCAAGCATCATATTTAATACCATATGTACTACTGAGATGGTATTATCATCATCTTTCGTTATTTTGAAAACCGTAAATGCGCGTTAACCCCTCTTTATAAACTATGCTTTGAACGCTTGTGACAATGATGAGAAAATTGATGATCTTTGTGCCCTTTTTCTACAGCTGTTGATGAATCAAAGCCACTGACAATTGTAAGGAAAACTACTGGAGAAAAGGTACTGTTTTTGGGGGCATAGGCTGCTTCTCAAGACTAGACTGGTTTGTTTGACAGTACTTAGAAAGAAATATACATTCGGAAGCCTTTTCTCCATCAAATTCAGTTAAAAATCAGTTTTTCCTGCACTTAATAAATTTATTATATAGCTGACTGATTTCGCGCGCTGTGATTGTTCAATTTCAGGTCCGTAAGTGGCCGTACGGACCTCTAGTTCTGGAGCGGCCTCACTTGCTTCAAATAATCAACAAAGCCGTATAATAAACATCTTATTAGCCTCGTTTGCTCGGTCCGTACGGCAAGTTATGGATCCTCGTTTTTTCCTTCCTTGTTTTCATGAAAGAAAAAATTCAGTCCATAACTTGCCGTACGGACCGAGCAAACGAGGCTAATAAGAGGTATTTATCTATACCATTTTAAGAGCGCTCTTCCCTCTCCATAGGCATATAACTGATGTAACAGATACGTACAAAATTGGGAAAGCAAAGGCTGATCCAGTTTTCAGTTGGGCAACCAAAGAGGGACTTTGTACATTGACATGAACTTAGAGAATTTCTCCTGTACCTTACTAACAGTTAGTTAGCTCTTTTTCAGTTGCTGGTGCATGTAACTTGGGAAAATTGTAGTTCTTTCAAAGCGAAACGGACGATTTTTCTCGATATCATAATCTGGGCCTTTCGAATCACTTCTTTTTTTTCAATTTGTATTCAAGCGATCGGAACGATTATTTTAAAAATCTACCACGGCGACAAGGACGGTCGCGACATTTGGGATAGGCATGAGTTTTATCCGAACGATCGGGAACGATTGAAAAACATGTGTATGGAAACCACTCTCAGGCGACAAAAACGATGTCGACTGATACATTTGTTCATAGTTCTTAGCACAAGAAAATACTAAAAATGTTTTAAAAACGCACAGAAAAGGTATACAATCTTCAAACCAAGTCTAACACAACGTTGTTACTGTACAGGAATGAATATCGCCAAAGTATATCGCTTTCTTGAGTTTGCAAGGTATTGTGGTAAAATCTACAGCGGCCATCTTTTTCGTTATAGTCAGTTGGGACGATCAAAACGGGCTAAATCTATCCCAGGATGCATGTACTGTACGTACCATAGAATTTTTGCTGATATAGGGGCTGTGGCCCTTTAGCGCGATTGAGACGACTTTTAGGAAGCTGTTAAACGCCTGGACTATCCCGATCGTCTCCATCCGATCCAAAAAGCTACTTTAATTGACTGAGTGGTTGGGGTGAGCTGGAAGGTTGTATGAAGTTAGATTTTGAGAGGAGTTTCCCCTCTAGGTTGATTGGATGGGAGAGTTTAAAAGGAAAAAAAATTAGAACACAATCGCAGACCTTTGCAACAACATGCAATTTTCGACGCGTGCAATCAAAGTTGCATAAAGCTATGTAAATTTCATTTTCCGTCGCCAGGAGCCGCACACCCAGGCGACAACCTGCGATTTTGAGCTATTAAGAGTCAAAATGGCGGCTGTAAACTTACTTTGCCGCCATTTTTCAATTTAAGCTCGATGTCACGTTCCTCAAACTACCTCATTGGTAGTTTGGATAATTTCAGTCGCATGTTGTCGCGCATTCACCGCACACCTTTGCGAGAAGAAGCAATTACCTGCGACGAACTGCGACAACGTGTTATGTTATGTTATGTTATGTTATGTTATGTTATGTTATGTTATGTTATGTTATGTTATGTTATGTTATGTTAT